>JACDOX010000136.1:709153-921854 GCA_014549065.1 Cardinalis cardinalis
GTTTGATTTTTAGTAGCATTTACTTGATCATATTATTAGAAATTTTAGTATCATAGGAAGTGGTACTGTAGAAAGCCTATTTTGAGCAGTATAGCAGTATAGAGTAGTGGAGACCTTGCTGTTCCCAAAAGCCATTTTCAAGAGTGGTTTCGCTGAGAATGCAGCCATGAAGATGTTTCTCATTATCATCCTTTATGTTGCTTCAGGCAAAGCTTTAGGATGCAATATAATGTCTCCTTTTTTCTTTTTCTTTCTTTTTTCCATGTTCAGTTGTCTTATAAAGTTTCAGGGGAAAACTGAGCTTAAAAACAATGCCTCTCTTAGTAGACTGGTCTGAGACAGTGAGTTTTGGTGTTTCTTTSTGTGTTTTGTGGGGAGTTTGTTTTCTTTTGAATTTTATTTGGACTGTGTGTTTGGGTTTCTTGGGGTTTTTTTTCCTTGGTTTTATGGTAATTTTTTCCCCCCTTGCCCTCCCCTCTGCATATCTCCCCCTTCYCTTTTGAAGAAGTGGAGGTGAGTGCTCTGGAAATGGTCTGGTAAATCAGGAATTTTGTGTTTCATTGAGGTCTTTTTGTACCTATAACTCCTAATTTATACCCAAATTGCACTGCCTTGTATGTCTAGTTCCTCTGCAAACCTTTTCTATAAATTTTAGGGATTTGATTGCCCAGAGATACAGAGACAGGGAAATTGGTAAAAGGYATTGCTAAAAGAGAAGAAAAGCAAGAAAGTGAGCTAAATATTCAGTGTGTGTCATAACAAAACCATAGATTATGTAGTGCCTCTGTTCTCTTGGAGAAGTGTTTGGGGAATAAAGATGCCTATGAAATTTAATTATCTTGAAAAATGAGGAAGGAACTGGTGTGTCAATGGAGGAGATATTTACTTCCTGGCAGAATTTGCTCATTTTCAAGAGGGAGCTGACCAGTGGTAGTTTGTGCATATCCACACACCCACATTTTTTTTTCTTTAAACCTTGGAACAGTAATTACTCTGGTACAGTACCAACCATTCAGACTGATTGTCCAGATGTTGATTTAAAATTGCTGAAGGAATAAAGAGCTGAATAGTGCTAAAAGCAAACTGTAGCTAAATACTGATTTCATAGCTTAATTAAATAGTAAGGTGAATAACCTATTGCAGAGGCTTTCTTCTGAAATAAAAGGAGGAAAAGAAAAGGGTTACAATAATGAGTCTCTATTGTTCTGTCTCTGTCCTTTGTGACTACCATTGCAGGCTTAATATATAATTTCAATAACATAATTACCACCCTTAGATTTATCATAATTTTGTCTAACACTACAGAAAGCATGAGGGCATGGAAAAGAAATCCACTTCATAACAATCAAATATTTTTTATTGGATCCAGATAGAAATTATAGAAGGCAATGACATAGATTAGCAGTGTTGGTTTCCGTCTATAAAACTAACAGGAACAAAGAGCAAACAAAAGGAAAAACACAACTAAGGCATTCATCCAGGAATAATTTCATACAGAATGATCTGTTGGGAGGTTTTGAATGAAGGGTTCAGGGAAAAAAAAACAAAAACAAAAAACCAAAAAAACCCCCACCCAGCATTTCTAGGTAATTTGCCATGTAGGTAGTGTAACTCACTTATCACTTACACTTCCTTTTCTTCTCTATCACCAATTCGAATCTAAATGAGCTGGGAAGTGACTGCCATAATTTCATTCAGAAGGCTAATTAGCAGTTTAAACTACTGATTTTGGGGAGTTTTGTTGAGATGGGTGTATCCCAGGTGCAGTTTTAAGGAACGTGTTCTCCATATGAAAAATCTGGCACTCAGCAAGGTTCTCACTTAGAAATGAGGTGAAATGAGCATGGGGACTGGTTTAACCTCTTTAGCAATCACTGCCTTGAGACAGTTTCTGGCACTCTGAGCAGTCATGTTCCTCAGTACAAGCTTCTTTATATTCATCTTTCATCTGTCTTGTAGACAGTAAATTCTGCGATCCAGAACCATCTTTCATCAGTGTTTTGTAGAAGACTAGCACAGTGAGTTTTGAGCCAGGACTTCAATATGAATAATAAATGCAGTTCTGATAAAGTATGCTTCTGAAAATAGAAAAAAAAAAAAGATTCAATGCAACAAAATATCAATAACTTTTATGAGGTTATATAGACAAGTTGAAACATTTGGATTTGTTCTGCATCAGCCCTGCTGAGAAACACAAGCAGACACTAATTGTTTATTGTCTTTCACATGCTGGTGAGTGGATGTCCATGGGACCATTTGAAAAATGAAGTCAGTGCTATCCTTGTATCTTGCTGCTCGCTGATCACAGGTTGCCCATTGGAATACAAATAGAATTATTAAATACTGGCAATCAGTTCTGTAATAAAATCGTGTTTCTGACCTTGTACCAGAGATCCAGTCAGTGATGCCAGTGACAGATGTGTATGGTGAAATAATGTCACCCATTGGGTCCATAATTTCTGTAAGATCAGTTATTCAGTAACAATAGACTTCAAAGTAATTTTCTGAATAGTGGKGGGTGGGGGTAGGAGTTATAGAAACAGGAGCAAAACAAAGGCTTTCAAGTTGCCTTTGTCAGTTCTTGTTCAGTTTTTGGGTTTTTAAAGAGAATGTTCTCCTTGCTTCCAGCCAGATTGTAGAATTCAAGCAGTCCTGAGCTTTGTGTTCAGTTTCCTAAGCCTTTTGAAGTAATCTCCGGTAAGGACATCCCACATGTGCACTGACAGCTCCACTGCCCTTTTCTGCACTGAAAGGTAACACTCCTTTCAAGTAAATGTTCCTGTAAGAAGGAAGGCAGAAGTTTTCAGGAGGAGAAAGGGTGGTAATATTTATTATAAATGAGCGGCACATGGTCAGTTTGCTTGTTAAAACCAACAAAACAAGGGAAGAATTAATTCAATTGTAGGACAAGAAATTAATTCTGAACTTGGTTTGGGTTTCCTGTAAGCCACATGGTTCCTCTAAGAACCAAAGAGGGGGAGYCCCACTCTTGTAATGACTAATGGAATTAAGCACTGTAATTCCAAGGAGCTCAAATGTCAGCCTGGCAGAGCAAAATTTTGTATCCTCATAACAACAACAAAAATCTTGGTTCAGTTTTGAGAAATAGGGGGAAGAGTGAGCTGTTGTGCATAATGTTTATTTTAAGTCCTTAATCTGGGAGATGAAGGAGGCTCACAGGATAACATGTAGTGGAACAGCACATGTAGTTTCCAGTTCTKTAGGGACAGAGTTGCCTGGAAGTGGTTTCTTTTATATGGATGAGCAGCACAGTAGGAAAATATGCTGAGAATATCCTGTGTCTCTTTGGAGTTTTTGGTTTTTTGGTGGTTTTTTTTTTTTTTTTTTTTTTTTTTTTTTTTTTTTTTTTTTTTTTTAAGTGAGGCAGCATTGTGAAATCCTCGAACAGGCTTTTAACTTTTCATTCTGCTCTGTAAGGTTAGCACCTCTCTTCATCATGCATTGCTGAAACCAGCTTAGTGCATAAATTTCTCTTCAATCATTCAGGTACCTTCTTCATTGCTGACCTGCCATCTGTAATATGACCAGGACAGGTGTGTAATACTGTAGATTTTCTGTCTGCCTTACTGGTGAAAATGTTCCAGGGTATCTTGTTTGGTTAGTTACCATATTTAAAAAAATGAAAAATATATTTTTTGTGTATTTTTGCCTGTATTAAATTATTACATGTTGAAAGATTGTATGCTAGTGACATAAACATCCTAATGTCTTTAACAACTTAGATCTAAAGTGTTGCTTTTTGTCCAAGCACTAAACAAATTTGGTGTTGGTATATTGCAAAGCAAGATTTTGTGAACCTTCAACAGCTTAAAGTCACTGTTCTGATTTGTTAATCTCTTGTGTTAGATAAGTAGGATAGTGTTTGAGAAGACTGTTGAACTACAGTATGAAATGGATTTTATCATAAGAACATTTCCATTTTATTTAGCTGGATTTGGAAAAGATATAGCTCCAAATATTAGTCTATGCCCATTGGTTTGGGTAAGTTGGAGAGGTTGCCAAAGGTGAAACACASAACACTGTTTCAAATAACTGGAACCAAGTTCAAAAACAGTTTCAAGTTGCATCTCCAGGCAAGCTGTGTTACTGTGAGGGCTGTTTTAGTCAGACCTGCTTTCTTAACTGTTCTCCTGAGTATGATGGCTGCCTGTGCCAGGAAAGGTGTTTAGGTTTTGCACGTGCATTGTGTTCATGCAGCAGAAACTGGAATTTAGCAAAGGTTAGGTAGGATTAAGCAGTTAAATAAACAGTGACTAAAAGAATAAACAGTGAATGGGGATGAGTGGGGATGTGCCACTGGGAGTATACAGGAGTGCAAGACAGGGAGAAAGGAGCGAGGAGGAAGGGCTGGCACAGTGGGGAGTGAAGGACTGAGGGTGGGAGCAGGGCATGGGGTGATTTTTAGGAGGTGCTGGGGAGAATAATGGAGATGTGCACCCAGGCTGCTGGCTGGCAGCTCCTGGCGCCTGGAGGAGGAGGCTCTAGGGATGAGTTTGGTGCCTGCTGGCTGTGGGGGCTGTTCTGAGAGAATGACGTGACAGGAAGTGGTTTTCTGGGGCAAGATGCTCACAGGGCAATTTCTTGGGGCTTACCATGGTTTGGGTGAGCACCTAAATATAGGTGCCCATTCATCATGAACAGCACTTCCAGAGCARAGTCGCTTCTGCTTATTTCACTTAGTGAGCAAAGGTGATTGTGTTAAAAAGAATTTTCATCATGTTTTCAAATGCAACTGATTCATCTTGGAGAGAAAGGAGGTGGTGAGGTGATCTAAGAATTAGTGCCTGCCTTCTACTCTCTTTTTTTGAGGCCTATCTGTGTTTGCCAAGATATAGGGTAATGTTGAAAAGGATAATTAATTAAACAAGCAAGATCCTTAATTGCAGGGGGCCTTTATACTTCTGTCAGCATGTTTTTAAAAMTGACTTGTGCTAACACACTTCTGTGGCTAGGGAAAATACTGTCACCTGCTTTTTCAGGCAAAATAAGGGCAGACAGTTCAATATAATCTGTTAGGGTGTGGATGCCCCTATGACACCAGTGCTGACTGACAGTGGTASCACTGAAGGGATGCTGGTGGCAGTCACACTGCTCTGCTGCAGCTTCTGTCCCTGTGCACAAAGGTCACAAAGATTTTCGCTTGGCTCTCGCTTGCAGTGAAATATCCATCAGTTATAAACTTAYTGGCAGCCCAAAAGCCAAAAAAGGCCTGAGCCTTTAGATTTTAGTGCTCTTTCTCTGCTCAGCTGTGGAGGTGAACACCAAATGCTGTCAGACACAGCTGGTGGCTGGGGGATGTGTGCCTGCACTCCGGGGTGCTTACGTGTTCACAGACTGTTGTTCAGAAATTCCTCCAGCAACTCCTTTACAAGCTTCATCTCTTAGAAAAGTAATCCCTTGTTGTAATGCACATAACAATAACAAGATATGGATCAGTGACAGATGGATACTTTCATAGTTGGCATATGGTGTGTTATGAGCCTGCTCCCATGATATTGAAGATGATCAGTCTTTCCGTTGAATTCACTGAGCTTTGGATCAGGCCCTGGGAAAAAATGAATGTAATTCTAAAGACAGCTTGAAACTGAAAGGGGGAAAAATAAAATCACTTTAAACCCGTTTTTTTTTCCTCTGTAGAAGTCTGTGGTTTTTGGTTGAGTTGGAAAGACACACACATGGGATCTTACCAATTAAATGAAAAAAAACTTCTTCACAGTGTATAGATATTCAACTTTAATAAGTGATGTTTGAGGGTAAGAAGCTGACTGACTTTGCAGGCAGTGAGGCATAACAAAGCTGGAAATGTTGAAGTGACTGGAAAATATATTCATTATGGCAAACACCTTACCTCTAAATACTTAAAATTCCCATTTGACTCCATTTAAAGTGTCCTCAGAGAATACAATTTAGCCAAATTTTCTTTGGGGGATTTAGAAATATTTTACTCAATTAATGCTTTATTTTAACATTCTATTAAGAAGTATTTTTATGGTTAACAGCACACAGTTTATTTGCATAAATAAATGTGTTTAAAATTTTGACTGTGTCACAAGACTGTAAAAAAAATTTGGAGTTTGAGGGATTTCTTATACAAAACTTGATGTGAATTTGTTTGATTCCCACTGTCTGCATGAAATACATAGGATTCACCATAAACAACTAACAACAAAAATGTCTTATTGACAAAGACAACTGTGTGGTATTTAATGGATCATATAATTCATAATTTACAATAAATGGAAGATTGCTTCCTAATAAGAGCACAAAAAAAATATTTTTAGGGAATGTAGTTTTGATATTGAGTAACCCACAGTCTTTTTTCATTATGTTGCTGTTGAGAGATGATGCCAAGCCTAATGAATCATTTCTTTGTTGCTACCCTCTGTAAGGCACCTGCTCAGAACCTGGGGTCATCTATAGAGGTGGCTTTGGTTATAGAATAGAAGGCTGGAAGGGACCTTAAGGATGATCTGGTCCAAATTTTCTTGACAAAATACAGTTTAGACAGGAGGGGTCAACRTCCAGATGTGACAGGTTTCCAGTTGGAAAAGGAGCTGTTTGTCACCACCCTCTGGGTGTGACCAGTGAGTCAGTTTCCCACCCACCACGTGGAGAACTTGTCCAAGCCATAACAAATCAGCTTTTTTAGGAAGGGACTGWGGGRAACAGCATCAAAAGCTCTGGGGAAGTCCAGGTAGACAATGTCCATGTCTCMCYCCACATCCACTGAGCAGGTTGCTTTGTTMCATGAGGTGATCAGATTTGTCAAGCACAGTTTGCCCTCGGTGAATCCGCGTTGTCTTTTCCAATCATGTGCTTCATCTGACTGGTGATAGCCCCCAAGAGGGATTTGTTCCATGATTTTCCTAGGGACTGAAAGAAGACTGATGGGCCTCTAATTGCCTAGATCCTCTCATCTCTGCGTGCACTGGTGGATGCCTTTGTAGTTCCYAGTGGATATCTGTCTGCTTTTCCAYGTCTGGAACAATTCTCCTTTGGTTTTGAGCAGACTGAAGCTCACGCTGAAGCCAAGGGGGTTCTCCACTTACTTCYCTTACATTTAAAGGGAATGAGCTGTTTTAGTGCTTCCACAGGAGAATTCCYGGAAAACTCCCAGCACTCACCAGCTCCTTTAGCCTCCATGAAAGATCTCCCAGAGTCCCTCCCAATGGAGTTCTGAGCAATCTGCAATATTAAAGCTTTCCTTGGAGATGACCCCTCTGATCTTGACCCAGAGGTGTTCGGTAAGGGCTCCCACAATTGCCATAGTTGACCTTTATACACTGAAGGTTCTCCTTAGCCCAGGGTGCAACAACTCCTCTTCTTCCTTGCCTTTCTTTATGAAACAGCCTAGAACCACCCATTCTGGTCCTCCATGCAAGTGACACATGGGCCCCTCTCCCAGAATCCAGCTGAGGTGCTTTGGTACCTTTCTTTATGAAACAGCCTAGAACCACCCATTCTGGTCCTCCATRCAAGTGACACATGGGCCCCTCTCCCAGAATCCAGCTGAGGTGCTTTGGTACCTGCTTTTCCTTAAAGCCACACAATGAAATGTTTTGCACCCAGGCTTATGCTCCAAAAGTGTGACCATGTTATGATGAAATCATATTTACTGTTCAGTGCTGCTCCCTTTTTTATTTACACATGATAATGTTAGAATGGTATCTTAATGAACTGTACTCTTTGGAAGTAAAGATTGAGTAGTTACTAATGAAAAAACACATGAATTTTGCTTATACASAGAGAAAGTTTTAATTTTTCTTTCCTCCTGGATTGTATTGCTTGAGTTCTGGCTATGGTATTTGGGGAAATACCAGTTTTGTTTTTTTTCCTGGTATGTACTAATTTCTATTTATTGGATTATTTTATTCTATATTGGTTTTTTCATGTAAGCAAAAGAACTTAGCTTGTCACTAGCTGAACTCCATACTAGGAAAATTTGTTGTGCTCTTCATAATGTCCTATTCTGAATGAAAATTGCATATAATTTATCAAAACATGCAGAGATTACTTGATTTAAATGCTGATTGAGAAAKTTCAAGTCTCTCCTGAATAGGCACAGCAAGGTGCTGGTAGAGCAGTGCATTCCAAATAGCTTGACTGTGCTTTCTTCCTMTTCACAGTTGCTGTTCAAAACACATAAAGAGTTTTGAAGCACTGTATTGAGAGATTTCATGTTGCTGGTTCTAGAAATTCCTCCAGAAGGAATTGATAATGGGCTTCTCTGGGATGGTCATGAACTGTGAAGATGTGATCAACCCTGGCTGGCTGTCTCCTAGGCTGGCTCCTTCTTCTGTTTTGCCTTACCATTCCCACAGTATGTTTTGTGGTACCAATTCCAAAATAATCTAGAAATCAAAGGTAGTTGAGTACAAACAGTGGCAGACTAGAAATGCATGATCTCTGCATGCTTCTGAAACCTGCTGGCCTGAGGAATCATTCCTCTGTTGTTCATCACCTGTCTCAGCAAAGTAAAGAGCATAACGTTTGAATTGCTCTCACTGGAGCTGGAATTAAATTGTTCCTTTGATGAACTTGCTCTCCTAAACGGTTGTAACCAGTTTTGTTTTTCCCACTCTTTTAAAACTAGATGTMGGTGAAAAAACTTGAAACTTTCAAACACCCACAGCTACTGAAATCCATGAGGTTCTGTAATTCTGAAGGGTAATAACTGGCTTCAGTCTTCATAGTATAGTTTTCAAAAATTATACTCAGAGTAAGAAAAAATTGCGTACAGAATTTCTAACAGGCTTTAGGGGAAAATGAAGACAAGAGAAGCAGTAATCTCCAGGCTTGTGTATAATGCTGGGAAGCTGAATACAGTGCTTTCTAGTTTGGTCTTTCCCTGCTTTGTTGTGTGCCTTTGGGGAAGCTGCTGGACATGTGTGCTTGCTTGCTGTGCTGCAGAGATAGCACTGAGTTACCTCTCCCTGGAGAGTGCTGGTGTAACAGGTAGCATGTCCACAGGACTCTGCATACATCAAGTCCTGGAACTGTTTTCTTCTTTCTCTTATTTTCTTTTCATTCATTCACAGCAGGTCTTGCTTGCAGAATTGTGTAATAAACTGAACCACAATAAAAATTTAATGTGAAATGAAATTAGGCTTATWGATATTGTTACCTTTATTTACTATACTCCATTGGCACAAGCTCAAAAAAAAAAAAAGTTTATTAGTTTACCAGAGGAAAAACAAAAGGTGGAATGTTTTAAAAAAACAGATGGGGTTTTTTGGGTTCTTTTTTTAAATGATTTAAAAAAAAAAAAATATGTATTTGAACTTAGTACAGGAATAAAAAAGAGACTGTCTGAAATTGCAAATTAAAATTACCTCATTTTTTTTTCAGTCTGAAACTGACTTTTCAAATATCTTTAATCAGGTTTTGGCTACTTATTGCTTGCCTGGTAGTTCTAATTCCCTTTTWAAATCTACAATTATTCTGCGTATTTGTTTTTCTGTAATGGATTAGTGCACTTTTATGTCTTTGAGGCTCTCTAAGATGTACATTTCTGCTCTGTGTCCATTTATGCCATCTGCTCTGTGTGGTTAGACACAGTTTGGCCAGAGCAGTTTCAGCACGCAAGCAGTAAAAATAATTAAAATTAATTTCTTTGCATAAGAAGCTTTYGATTACTCCCAAGTTTTCGATGGAATTGCGCCGTGGGATTCCAGACGCCACCTGTCGGGGATGCTGAAGACTGCGAGCAGCTCCTGCCGTGAGGGGTGCAGGTGTTACAAAATAATAATGCAAGAAATTTTAATACCACGGGGAGTATAATAGAGCATAAATAATCGGTTTTCTCCAGGTCAGTGGTTTATGCCGAATAACTTGATTTGTTTCAGTCTTTTGACTTAAATCTGTGTTCTGGTCTTCTCCAAAGATGCGGAATTGCTTGAAAAGTAATTGATTTAGTGCTGTAATTTTTACTTAGGCTCGATTTCCCATGGCTTTCGGAAATCTGATTGCGAGCTCTGTTCCCACGGGCGCTGGGCAGCGTCTGTCTCAGGGATCCAGGCTCCAGGAGGGGCTCTGTGCCTGGGAAGGAGCCGAGCTCAGGCTCCTTCTGCTCCTGCTCCTTSGCCCAAGCAACGCCTTCCAGAGCTCCAGCACGTCCTCTCTTTTGGTTGTTATAATACCTTCATTGTGTCATCTCTATTTTCCTTTTAAATTAACAGAAATGAAAAACATTTGTTGRGGGGGTTGGAGTTTTGTTGGGTTGGTTTTATTTTGGTGGTTTTGGGTCGTTTTTTGGGGAGAGGAAATGTTTATTAGCTTGATCAGGCTGGAGAAGTGGTGTCCTTCTGGACTAAACCACCATGTCATTTTTTGACTTATTTTTCCTGATAGCAAGGATGAGCGATAAGCTTATAAACGCAATTATAATGCCTTGAATTTTTAATTTACTTTGTTGTTTTACATTGTCTTTAGGCTGATCTCATAACTCCTTTATAAACAACTGAAGATAATAACTTTCCTAAGGGGAAAAAAAAAACAACCCTAAGGTACAAGAACTTTTAATTATTTTTATTATGTAAGAAGAAAAAGAAATTACTATTAAATAACATTATTTGTTTTTGTTCTGGTGTCATATAAGCCCCTTCAGACACAATAATCTGCCCATTGAATATAATTTTGGTTTGAATATCATTTGTTGTATTATGGCTAAAGGAAAGGAAAAGCTACATATTATTCTGTCTTTTTTCTGATGCAAGTAATCTGAATATGTGGGCCTTTTACTTATTCTGCTGTGGATAAGAATGTATTTTAATTTTTATTAGAAAGTAGCATTGGAAATGCTACTGAGATGAAATATCAAAAACTTTTGTTAAAATATTTTAAAACATTTAGCTCTGGGAAGACTTGCTGCTAATTTTAGTAGTCCAAACTTATTTTCTACATGACTGAATCCAGAGATTAAGTTTCAGTCAATTACTTTAAAATAAGATTGGGTCTGAAGAACAGGAAGAGTTTTAGAGACAAGATTTCACCTTTATCAAGCTAAGCACCTCAGTAGTACACATTGTGACTTGAAGTAGAATAATTTTGAATGTGCAGAGTTTCCCAATGGGTTTTTTGTACTTGACTCTTTTATTACATCCTCAAAGAGAGAGAGGAGAGAATAACACATCCTCTCTTTGATCCATTCTGGTTCTGTGGTAAAAGGCATTTTTTAAACTGCAGGACATATTTGTACTTTCTGCAGTTTTCTTTGTAGTTTTGATTGTACTTTGAGTTATTTTACTCCRGATGCAAACAATGTCTGTTTGACCCAAGAGTTCTCCTAGGCTGCTGTGATTTCTGCTGGCTTGTTCCTGCAGAAAGCTAACCAGACTAACTTGTGTTGGGAACAAAAGAATGAAAATCCCACCTGCCATTGTTAGGCATCCACGTACTTTGCTGCTTACTCAGCCTGTGTGGAGACCTTAGTTTGTACAGAAACAAAATCACTTTTTTGTTGTTTATTTTTGGTTTTTCTCTTTTTTTTGTTTTGTTTGTGGTTGGTTGGTTAGTTATTAATTTATTTTGTTTTGTTTTTAATCCACATCCTGTTGATTATGTGCTGTGATTATGACAATTGACTTACTGAGAAAAGGAAAAAAAAAATTAGCTGGGTTGTGAGCAATTTTTCCTGTACCCTTACCCATATTCCCAAACAAGCACCATGAGAATATCTTGATTTCTAGTTTCTTCAGATTTCTCCTGTGGTGATATATATTCTAATCCTTGTTTTCTGAATGGAGCTACTGAGCTACTGTTAGTCCTGGGCTGACCTGGCAGATTTAATATCCGGCCTTTGCCCAGATCTGGACTGCTATGTTCAGACTGTAGAATTTAATTTTAGAAACTGTGATGAAAAGTAAAATATGTAGACAGTCCACTTTTTTGAAAGCCTTGGTATTTCTCTGTTGTAAACACAAGAAAAGTAACTTCTGTGTTTGATGGTTTATCTTGCAAGGCAGGAGTTTAAATTCCCCTTGGCACTCATGGTCAATGTGAGGCAAATCAGTTTTAATAATGAAACATATCTTACTTGGTAACTCCAAGATCTGTCAAAAAATTAGAATGTTGTATTTATAAGAATAAGGAGGAATGCTTCCTTTCCCCTCTCCTCTCAATCCACAAGTGATTGTCATATAAAAGGCTTAAGGTGAGCCAGAAAATTTGGAAATACTTTTCTAAAAAGAAATCTTGATTTTGTGATTTATGGTTGTGTCCTTAAACTAAAGGTTATCCTGTTCCTTGGCAAGTTTTCATTTTATTTGGTTTGGGTGAATAATGTGAGTCACTACTTGCTTCTGAATACTTCTGTCTGATTTATCACGGGTGACACAGATGTCTGTGTCAGCCCTGCCTCCACAGAGCCTGCCCAATTTCCTTTGGTGGTCTTAGGTGTTTATAATTGTCCTGCCTTTGCAAGTCAGGAGAGGCAGGTGATGTTTTKGGGGTRGTTTCTGCCTGAGTCAAAGCCCAGRGGACAGAGCAGCCTCCCTCKGCAGGCTGTGGCAGGATGGGCAGGGGGAGGTGGTGCCTGCCAGCTCTGCAGCAGGGGCAGGAGACCCTGCCCARGGTCCAGAGCCCTGAGTGAGCTGAACAGTGGGAGCTATTCCACATGGCAGAACCAGAGTTAGTGTGGCACTGGAAATACCACCCAGAACTAGCAGGTGCGGTTTCTCTTCTTAAAGGAGGGATGGAAAGCTGGAAAGTGATAGGACCTTTGAGCTTTTGCAGTCATCTCAACAGCATTATGAAACAAACACTGATGGAAAGAGAAAATAAAGGTAAACAGATGGAGAGAGAATGAATTGATGGGTAAAAGAAGTTTTCCAAAGGCAGCTCATATCAAAACTAGGATGATGTCTTGAGCTGAGGATTTCCAGCAGATTGTGGTGGGAGCCTGAGACGAGAGACAGGCTGTTTGGGAGGACTAGCTGAGGAACAGATCTTGGGTTTTATTTGTTTGCTTGTTATATTTTGGTATAGAAACTCTAATTAGTAGGTAAATTCTGCCAYAGTTTGCTGGTGTGTAAAGCTAGGGAGGCACTGTTGGTTGGGAGAAATTAATTAAATGATTATTCTTAAGAACTTGGCTTCCAGGGGAGCCTGGGGAGCAGAACCAGGAGGACATTGACACTGGAGTAGCACGTGTAAGATGGTGTAGTTTGAAAAAGGACAAATAAGATGCAAAGATATTAAACATTGCCAACTCAGTCATTGTCCAAATGTATCTGCATGTCTGATATACTGACAGGAGAGCTTCTGTGTGAGACTTGATAAATGTGTTTTTGGAAGACAAAGACTTCTGCAGACTTCCCTGGTCTGTCTCAGAAAGTGGAAGGAGCATGTGCTTTTTGGGACAAACATTCCCTGCAGCTGGAATTGCTGGCTTCCCTCATGCCCTCACCCTCCTCAAAGTCTGCTACAGATTATTTTGAAAAGGCTGCCATTTTTCTTAGMCCCTCAGGGCACAAGCCCTTCCACAGGAGTTTATGTACATGCAGTAGAAAAAATGAAAACCCAAAGTGTGGAGTGAACACCTGCAAGGCATGGCTGTAGTCTATGTAAACAAGCAGGAAAGAAAATTCTTAGCTTCTTATTTGGCATCTTCTTGTGGAATGGGTCAGTTTAGCAGTATGGCAATTCAAACTGAGCATCGCCAACAGTCAKTTTTTGAACAAAAGGATTTTCCTTTTGCTTCAAATTCAGCTTTTTGTGAAAAGTATTTGGATGCAACACTGATAAAAAAGAATTACCAYGTAAATGGAAAATTAAAATAAGAATTAGCTACACCTATATTTTAATACCTGTTACTTCAAATAGCACCTTTCAGCATCTGTGAGTTATATAAACATTAACTTGTATTCATTGTGCCCCAGAGAGATAAGTGTTATTAGCTTGATAAACAATAATATTAAGTAAATTATTTCTTATTTTCTCTGCTTGCTGGTTTCATTATTATTTTGCGTGTTTGAAAATTATTTCCGTTATGCAGCTTTGATTTCCACATTAAAAAAATATAAAACCCTGAAACAAATTTATTATTAATTAGGCAGGCTTTATTTTATTTAATCCTCTTTCTGTTTGAATGGAATGTTTTCATTCTTTCTGATATATTAGGTAAAGTGTATTGATTTCTGAGGTTCTCAATCTAATGGCCAATAACAACTGAAAGGTAGTAAATTGAAGTTTGAAAAGAAAAAACCCAACCCATTACATGTTTTGAGAGCTATGAAATAAAGAAAATAAAAGGGTTGTATTTATATATATATATATATTATTAAAGATGTATGTATATAATAAATTTCTATGAGGCTTCAACCCCTGTTACTTCTCGTTAAATTACAGAAAATACAGAAAAAATAGGTTTTTCTTCTGGTTTTGAGTTTAGATTTTCCCGTTGTCTTGGTGAGTCTCACATCCATCTTCTTCCCTTTTGTTCACCCAGTGTATCTTGCCMGCCTTAGTTCTGGGTTACAGTGGGGAAAGGCAGCCTCTAGGTAATACCAGTTTGTACTTCATCAGTGAGGCTGCTTCATTGATTGACATCGTGGATCTCCTAATGAACAAGTTCTGGCAGAAAAAAGCTTCTCCTCACATGTTTCTGCTGTTTCTAAGTGTAGGATAKGACTGATATTTACCTGGCAGAGAGCCGGGTAGTGGATGCCTGGATAAACAGCACCAGGCAGGATTTATGGCGGTGTTCCTCTTAGCGATGTATTTACAGTTKTCTCTCAAAATAACTGACTGAGTAGAGTTCCATAGACATGGTTAAAAGAAATCATCTCAGTCCAGGAGTCTTCTGTAAATTCACTGTAAGTTTATAGAATTTCTTGGATTCAGATGGCTGTTTCTGAAATGCCTGGCTGCTATTACAATTGCCTGAGCTTCTCAAGGGGGCTCAATATAGACATTACCCACCCAACAACTTCCTGGACCTTTGCTTTTCTGCCCTTCACTCTTTTTCGTAAGTGATTCTCTGGGTTGTATAACTAAGTAGATTTTTTTCCTTCCCTGCCTATATTTARACCTCCATTCCAAGCTCTGTCATCTTGCCACTATGGTTAAAGTACTAATCYTCTTTGTGACTTCCCTGATCACATTTGCCTGTAATCTGGATGACCATGGCCATAATCTGTTGGGCAGATTGCAGGAAGTCCTTGATGCTCAAGGTTTTCCACACTGACTGCAGACTTCCTAGCAGTCACTGCCTCCTGATGATGTGTGGCTTCCAGCTGTGCCCTTGCTAACAGCAACAGCTCCTGGGTGTGTGACCCTGGGCAGTAACTTCTCAGAGTTTGTGAAAGGCATGAAATACAAATTTCTTCTGCAGCATTCTGGCCTGAGTGATGCTGTGTATTTTATCTTTATTATATTGTGAGACTGCTGGGTTTTATCTTCTCAGTAGGAGCCCAAAAAACAATATTCTCCCGTTTATTGATGTGCTGCTAGTATGAAAAGTAGTTAAATTGGTTAAACAGTTTTAATCACCAGATAAGAAAATCCTGGACCTTGAGGAAAAAATGTGTAGCAAAGAAAATGTGAGCTGCTATTAGGATACTGAGAGATAGAACAATTCAGGATTAGAGATAATGTTTACGATGAAAAATAATAGAATTAAGAGTAAGCATAAAGCTTTCTAATTTTAGTAGGAAAGGCACCTGCAGTCACTTCTGTTAATGGACTGCTGAAGCCAACACTTTCTTTGGGGAGGTATGGAGAAAACAATTATTTTTCTTTCTAAAAGCTTCGTACAGATTGCTTATAAGGCTTAAGGGATTTTAACAATAGATTTCCCATTAAAATGTGCAGACTATCTTCTTCCCTTGCCATGACAGAGGATGTTAGGCAGTGCCTACCTGAGCACAAAGGGCAGCCCAGCAGGAGCAGATCTGTGGGTCGAGACCTTGGGGGCTGAGATCCCTTCTGTCTGTGCCACGGGACACCACGCCAAGGGCTCTGGGCTGCACTGCACACACCTAATTAGAACAGAGAGCATTTGAAGATGCCCTATCCAATTTTGTCCAGYTGAGTCAAATCCACTTAGTCCGAGTGTTCTGTGCTTTGTGGACCAAACCATGGGAAGGTCAGACATGGGAGCAACTTGCTCCCATTGTGTGCTATCAAGAGGGGTAGTTGATAAATGCTCTCATTCTTGCCTCTTCTCCCCAAAAGCCATACAAGTGTTTATTGTTATATTTTTACTCCCCTACAGTGTCATGTGTGAGTGCAACTTTGTATGTTAATGTCATCACTRTGAGACTGGCTTACACGGAAAATTTTGTGTGTTGTTTTCCATGCAGAATTCATGCTTGTAAGCTCTTCAGCAGAGGGTTATTTCTGCTGTTCTTTTATTCATGTAACTTGTGTATTTCTTGTTATTGTGTGAATAACCAGTGCTAAATATGAAAAGAAGCATAATGGTGCATCTATGTATGTTCAACCTACTTTGATACATTTAATTTATAAAATACAAAATTGTTGCTTTAGTCCAGATGGATTGTCTTTAAAGATCTTGATTTTACATCCATGGGCATGAAAAGGAAAACCATACCACAGAGACTTAAAAGCTATGCAGAGGCAGCTAAAGGAACCAATGAGCAGTAGAGTCTAGATGCTGTTGTAARTTCCACTCAGCAGTGAAGTGCCTCTTTGAGGTGCCAGAAATATTGTGCTCAATCAAAAGTTCCTGGTCCATAAGCACACTTGGCCAAAATTTTCCAAGGAACTTGAAGATACCCAGTGGGATTTACAAATGTCTGCTAAGTGATTGCTCTCAAAGCATTCACTTTCAAAAGGAAGCTTATGGTCAGACCTCTGAAGTATTAAATATCCTTGAATGTCTCTGTGATTTTATATAGCATCAGTTTTCTTGGCTTTTTTGAAAACRCACTTCTAAACCTTTCATCTCATGCTCATGGAACTCTTAAAATCAGAGTTATCATCATACCTTTGATCCTGCTGTTGTACTTTCTAATTGAGTATTGAATGTAACCCTATGCAAGAATAGATGTGCATGTATGAATATTCCTATCTGAAAACCTGGATATGTATCAGATCTCCTGCTCAAACAGAATGGTATAATTTTTCACTACCTTTATTGCTGAAACTAGMAGGTGCTGGAATCCATTCCTGGGGAAAGGTTGCTCATGCAGGCACAGAAAGGTTTGGCTAAAACAGCATSCAGCCTGTACTGTGGTCAGGTTATTTTTTAGCCATATTTTCTGTTTACTATCCCATTTTCCTCACCTACTTCTTTCTGGATCCTGTGGGAATGAAGGATCAGAGTTACCATGATTTCTCATTCTAGCTATGATGTCCTGGGCAGMAGAGGGGAGGGCAGCAGGTGGGTGCCAGGGGCCGCTCTTGGTCTGAGAACCCTCAAGGTTCTTCAAATACCATGGTTTCCTTTAGGAGCACCAAGGCTAYGACAGACAGGAGCTGGGAGGTGCTTGAGGTGTATTTTTCCTCCTCCCAATACACAGATGGGCCATGGTGGAGGTGGAACATGCTCAGTTTAGCCCCTTCCAAGCTCAGGTATCACCACGATATTTTCTGAAAAWTCCCTTCACTAGGATTTTTCTCCTGAGAAGCTGAGAAGCCTCAGAAAAKAAATGWAAACAATAATYGTCTGATTGCTTGGAATGTGGTCTGGARGTTGCTTACCAACGGGTGCATCTTTGATTGGTTCCATGTGAATTGTTTTTAATTAATGACCAATCCCAGTCCAGCTGTGTCAGGACTCTGGTCAGTCATGAGTTTTTATTAAAATTCTTGTCTAGCCTTCTGATGTCTCCTTTCTCTTTCTTTAGTATAGTTTTAGTATATAATTTCTTATAATATAATATCATACCATATCATATCATATCATACCATATCATATCATATCATATCATATCATATCATATCATATCATATCATAATAAATCAGCTTTCTGAGAACTTGGAGTCAAATTCTCATCTCTCGCCTTGTCCTGAGGACCCAAAAACACAACAGTGCAGTATTAGTGTCCTTATGGGAAATCACTAAGAAATGGATTTATAAACCATCCAGTTTGGTTGGAAATGGTTTGGAGAGCACTAAATGCTGTTTCAAAGCAAGAATGAACTTTTGAACCTTTCACTATTTGTCTTAAATAATGTATTTCTCTTGATACCTATCTGCCAGATAATCTACAGGGACTGACTTTTTTTTTAAGTCAATTAATTAGTCTATTATTTATAATGGTTAATTTTCTTTGTGTAGTGTTTGAAGGAGAAATACCAGACTAAGTGAAGAATTGATTTAAAGACCTAAACTATCAAGAATTATAGAAAATCTATTGCTGCTTTCTTTATGTTGGTTTCTTGATGCGTTCTAGAAAGGTCATTGACTTTAGCTGTAAATTTTTGTCCTCCAGAATTGTGTTTCTGCTGATACAGTTTCTCTGGGCTGAATGTTGGTTTTCAGCTAGSTTTTCCTTTTAATAGTAGCTCATGTATAAGGTTAGGTGGAGGTGATTAGATCARAAGTTTGCATTTAAACTGGCACACTTTATTTCATTCACCAGAGGACTTTTCTGTGGCCTTWTTTCTGAGAAGATAACTTTAATCTGCATATGTGTCTAAAATTAGACTAAAAGGTCCCCAGTTAAAGACAACCCTGCATTACCTATTTTATGGAAAAATATGGACTTTGTTATGTGTAACACAAATAAAATATTGAAAACATCTATGTCAATGTTCCCATACAAAGCCATTTTGCCTGTTGGCGCAGATATTACATATGCAATATCTTTTGAATCATCTTGCTTCACACTCATTAACAGCCTAAATTACTGAAAGGGAGCAGGGCCATTTTAAATGATGGGAAAGTTTTAGAGCRTGTGCCCTAAATGACTAAAGGGTCAAAATGAAAAGCAGCAAGTGTTTCTGCTGCATCTTCTAGAAGCCTAACTCCACGTCTGCAGCCTTCTGTATGCGCACCTGCCATCCCTCAGTACCAAGCCATGGCCTTCAGCTTTCTCCATCCATCTGTCCATCCATCCATCCATCCATCCATCCATCCATCCATCCATCCGTCCATCCGGCCGTCCGTCCATCCAGTGGGCTGCAGAGGTGCCACCCTAGAGCAACAAATGTTCCTGAGCCCAGAGATTCACAGGAGCTGTTCTCTGCAGCCTTCTACAGGAAAGGAAACCTCCTGAGGACCAGCGATGTGTCCTGCAGGCACTGTGTGCTTCTCTGGTGGTTCTTGCTGCACACTCTGTATGTGCAGGAGCATGCAGGAGGGGCTTGAATTGGTTCCAACCCAAAAATACTTTAAAATGTGAGGAATCTAAGCAGTCTTTTGGTATGGTAGTGAATAAAGCTATYTGTGTGTAGAAATGTTATGGGAATATATATTTTTTTAATTTAATGATAAGAACAAGAGATACATTTTCTCTATGTAGTATTTCTTGAAGTTTAAAGAAAACTTCTCCCCTCCCCCCCAAAAATTATGATGATTAATGTTTTTCAGAAAGAAAAAGGGAACTCTGAATCATTCATAGGGATCAGGGGTATCTAAGAATGTGTTTTCTCAGGTGGTGGAGGAGTTGAAGTGATCAAGTGARTTTAAATAAATCCACTTGGGGAGGGTAACGTGCTGTGGGTATTAAGAAAGAATAATTGAATAAATTGCATGAGAAAAACATTGGTACTATTAATATCTGCGTATTGATTCACATTAACTAAATCTTGAATTTTTTTAAATGAAAAAGAGGGTTCATGTTTTAAGAGAAAAAATGTTGTTTGAGGGTCCTCTGGTCATAATTCAGTAAAAAAAAAATCAGAGAAACAGTTCAGGATCATGAGATCCAACTGTAAACACAACACTGCAAGACTTAAAAARAAAGAGCATTTAGCATATTGATAAAAAGTGGTGGTATTTCTTTTTTTTCTCTAGGTATGTGGAAAGAGAAGAATTTTCAAGGAAGCAGAAGAAACAAACAAAAACTCCCAATCACACCCCACATCCCCCTCAAATGATAATAATAAAAATATTAAAAAAATTAAGGTGCTGAGCATAATAGAAATTAATGTAATTTAACTTGTAATAATTAATTAATTACATTTTTTTTCTCTGCGTGCGCTTTTCTAGCTCTTCTCCTTTAAAGTACAAGACACAAATTKTATTGTATCGTATTTTTTTTTTCAGCCTCTGAGCTGCTGCTTCTAAAACAATCCAGGTGGGTGGTAGCCTGAAATAACTGCATTCTCATCTCTACTCACATCCCTGCCTTATGCAGCAGCACGTGACGTGCTTTGTGTGCCTGGCGTAAGTGACTCATTGCTCTTGCAGCTCCTGCCCTGGTGCCTCATGGCAGAAGCAGAGGAGTAGGGCTTGGGGAAGGTGTCCCTTGCTGTTGWGCACTTCTCTTGTGGCCAAAGGCTGTGCTGAGGTGACTCCTGTGCAGCCACCAGTGCCAGCCCCACCAGCAGTCCCCAAACTGGACCCCTGCCCACACAGGTTCCCATTAGCAGGGCAAAGCTTCCCAGTCTCTTGGTTCTGCTTTTTTTCTGTTTTTTTTTTTTTGTAATTTATTACGTTTATCTTTGTTAAATTTCACGTTTATCTACGCAAATGACTGCCCTGTCATTTGCCCCCCTCTTTCCCTGTGTTTATAACAACAACAACAATAATAATAATAATAATAATGCAAAAGAACTCTGTTAAACACTTTCAGAGCACTGAACAAATTATTTTTAACTAAAGAAGTAGTAAGAGAAGTGGATGAATTACTGAAAATAAAAAAAAATATAAAGCTAACCTTTAGGTCATCTRTTTCTTTCCCCTTGTTATTATCTGTGACTTATTTTCTAAGACCTTGTCCARTGTGAAATCTTGTGAGCAGCCATGCTTCCAACTCTAGCATGTTCCAGAGAGATTTATTTTCCTTTCATCAAAGTGTCCTAGTATTTATTTAGAATATGTTGTAGGCTGTGCAGCCTGATGGAAACCCCCAAGGCAAGGAGAGGATGTTTGAGTGGGTGGTGCTTCAGGTCACTTCTTTTTCCAGCTTCTTCACATAATTCAGAGGATGCCATAAACTTGAATTTAATCCATGCAGCATGGCTGTGCTGTTCTCCCTATAAACTGCCCCCTTCTTGCTGCTCTCTCCMCTCCTTATGATTTTGAGATTGGTGGTTTTTAGAGAGATTTTGAGGAACACATATTTCAGTGCCCATCAGTTGTGTAAGTTGGGTATAAACTGAAGGTCTGTGGATTTGATCTGCCATAAAATCTCCTCAAGATTGTGGTGTCATTTCAACAGGTGGGGCAGGGGGGTTGTTTTTAATCTTTTCCATCTTAGTACTGGAGGCTTAAGCTACAGCTGGAGACCAAGTCTAGATTTGGTCCATTTTGAAAATTCATTGAAGTCAGTAAAAATGAAATATGGCAGAAGTCACTCCTGGGTTTTTCCATTAATCCCAGGTGGGACCCGCATGAGGTTGGCCTAAGGACCAGGACCTGCTGCCCTGTGCTACCCCTTCAYCAGTCCTGGGCCTTCCTGCCAGGAGCAGGCTGCAGCAGGGCAGGGCTGCTTCTGCAGGGCACTCGTAAGCACAATAAAAATGTTCCCAGCCAGCATTCTGGACCTATTTTATGAACTTGGTAATGTAAGGATGGGCAGAACAAAGGGATAACCATGATAAATACCTGAGTTATTAATCACAGAGCAGAGGGACTGCTGACTGGGAATGCAGTAAGTGCTCATGTCACTTAGCTTATTTTCCCTCTCTGGTGGGTAATAACTGGGTGTAATATATGGATGCAGTTGAGTACCCGTGCCACTGTGGTTTTAGTTTTATTTCTATTTTTTTATGAGAATTCCCTTGCCATCTGTGTGGGACATCACCACTTTGCCAGTTTGTCAAGAACCAATTATTTCCACAGAATCACAGAATAGTCTGAGTTGGAAGGGACCCAGAAGGATCATCAAAGCCCAGCTCTTCAGCAGATGGCCCATATGGGGATTGAACCCACAACCTTGGCAGTGTTAGCACCATTCTCTGACCAGCTGAGCCAATCCCAGGGTCCTTTCATTGTGGTTAAAGCATTTGAGGAGTAATCACCGGCCTACAGAACTTCTCAGGGTAGTGATCTGATRAATGACGATGGCAAAATTGAGGGAGTTTTGAATTTTTTCTTGTTTATTTTGAATATTTACTCTACTACTGGCTGTGACGTAAATGGAAGCTACAGTCTGATTCTTTGCATCCATTAATGTGGGTGAGTGATCTCCAAATAACAGGATTTTTTTGAGGAGTTTCAGTTCATGATTGAAGAATTTTTTTTTCTAGAAGAATTTTTGACTAAAATCTAAAAACCATGAATGCTACCTTCTGTGTTAAAACAATACACAGGGTAGTGCTATGCATTCCTTACAGTCAARCCCTCCAGCTGCCTCCTCAACATTAATTCATCTGAGTTTTCCAGACTGACTTTTTTAATGAAGGATGTATTGTGATTGCATTAAGCCTTCCAGACTTAATGTTACTCTGCAGTTGCATGTAGTGTTGACAGATCCTGGTCCCTGAAGATTCTACTTTAAAACGAAATAAATAATTTAATCTCTATGAAAATGTCCTCAGGTGAAATCTGGCAAATAACGTGGATGGGGTTCTTGGACAGAAACCACTGCTGACAGGAGAGTATTGTTCTGTCACCCAGAGAGATGGGAGGAGTATGAGATTTTCTTGTRAGGTAATTATTGTTCATTATCATGTTGAACTACCAAAGTGTCAGATGTATTAGAAAGGCTCTTTCTAATATATCTCTCTCARATGTATTAGAAATATCTGTGATACTCCTTTGGGCATTTCTCCTTAGCAGTTCCTCAGAACAGTGAAGGGAACAGCCATTTGGATAATATTGGGATGGGCACAATTTTTACAGGTTTCATATTTGTAGTAAGAAGTGTAGTGCAAATCAGCAGATAGGCAGGGACTGTGTTGAGAATGCATTAAATCACCATGAATTTCATGAAACAGGATGATGAAATATATTAGAATAAGATGTACAGCAGCTACATCTTACACCTMAAAAGGTGTTTTTCCTTTCTCATGTTTGTCACATCTCTGATACTTTTTCTTACTTGTTGGTCTCCAGGTCTCAYGCAGTGTTTGTAACCTTGATCAGATTTGTCTTGAGCTCGAGTTTGTGCTTTTAATTTAGTCCTCTGCACCTTTTGTGTGCTGCACCGTCTTTATTACTCTCCCTCTGTGATTCTAACAGAACATATTAACATTGATTGAAGTCTCCAGCAGCTTGTTCTATGTGCTTCACAGGCATTTACTCCTGTATTCACTTTCAATGTGACAATTAAAATCACTTTAGTTCATGTCACTGGAATTAATTGCTGGCATTGCAGGTGACTGGGAATTCRGCTGGCTCAGGACAGCAGTGCTTGGTAGGTTTCATGTCATCATACTTGTGATGGCCTAAAAAGTGAGTAAAGGAGAGTGAAAAATCTCCATGAAGTGATTTTGAAGGTTTCTGACTCTAAAAAAACTGTAAGCAGATTATGTATTCCTTATAAYGTGAAATGCACTTTGAAGTATAAACTGTCCAGGGGAATTTTTTTTTCTTGCCTCACCTCTTAAATATCTACTGAAAATACATATGTAAAGTAACAGGGGCTTAATAGTTGATTGATAAATTGATTTTCCAGCTGCTGACTTCATAAGGAAAAATGTTGACTTTGATATTATGGTATATATCTCAGGGTCCACAGGAGCACAGATTTAACTTAGCAGCAGCTGTCAGAGAGGGAAGGGAAATTTCTTTTGATGCCATAGGGATGTGGTAGTCTTCAGCACAGACTGCATTTTATAGCAGTAGTYTTTTGTTTAGTAATTGGATATGGCAGAAGAACAGAGAAATCTGTTAACTGTAATATTTTGAATACTGGTGATGATTTAATACAACCCATAAAAAATTGAAAGAGATATAGGAAATGGGGATCATCCTTTTTACTCCTTTAATTTTCATGTCTCTCCTAAAATCTTAGGGACTTTTTTTTCTTCATTCTTTCAGTTGGTTTTTAGGATCTGACTTTGCTGTTGTTCTCAACATTGGACATATGTTAGGAAACGTTTCAGGTTGCTGTTCTCACCTGTCAGTAGGAATAAGATGACATACAGAAAGATTAGCATTGCTTTTAAAGCTCATTGGTTACAGTTTGGGGAAAATGATGTACCAAGTAGAAAGCTCTGAATATTTGCAAGCACAWATTCCTCAGAAGACATTTTTAGGATCAGGGCTTTTGCAAAGATGAAACCTATTGTTCTTTTATAAAACCTGCTTTTCACTCACCTACATTTTATGTTGTTTTTTAAATTTTCCTCTACTGCTATTTACTAATTATCTGTCTTCCTGTGATTGTGTTCTCACATTCTCATGTTTATTGATCTTTACATCAAGGGGCATCTCAAAGTAAATATTTAGCAATGTGTTAATGAAAAAAAAATTGCACACCCAAAAAAATCATAAAAGCAAACAAGCAAAACTAAACAAAAAAAACCTGCAAGCAAACAAAACCAAAATAACCACCAGTACCCTCTCCAAATAATTTCAAACAAACCAAAGTCTTACAATGTGTTATTTGGTGTCTTTCCATCTTGTCACTGAGTGCATCTGTGTCTCTGATAACTGAATTACTTCCCTTCTTTACCTAAACTGGACAATGTATTTTCTGGGAGGTCTCTTTAGATCTACCTTGAACCTTATGTCACCATTTGCATCTGTCAGCATCTTCCTGGGCACAGCCAAGAGCCAGAAGCCTGTATTTACCCCTCTCCTGMAGGGGAGCACCCTTAAAACATGACCCTAACTGATCACTCCATCATTCTCTTTGGCTCTCCCAAGAAACTTTATCATGATTCTTACAGAAAGTATTTTGGAGGTGGGTTTAGACCAGTGGTTATCATTAGTAGTAATGATTTCTATGTTTTCACCTTGCTCTGATTTTCTTTTGCATCCTGTATCCTCTACAGGTAGTCATAAACATTATTTAGGATGGGCAGCATCTTTTTGCTGGAACTCATGGACAGCACTGGGGRTTTGTTCCTGCACATCTTGGTGCTGGACCTTCCACCTGCACCTTGATATGATTTGCTGATCAAAATTGGAGAACACCACCCCTCCTTTTCAAGTGTGAGGAAATATCGTTGTGTATGAGGAATGGGAGTCCCACATTTCCCTTGTCCAGCCTCTGTCCCATGGTACCTTAAGTGCAGGCTTACCTGGCCCCTGTTGGTCCTGGGGCAGCCAATTCCCTTTGGAAATCCAGCCTTGGAGCTGGGAAGTGCCACCAGACTTGGGCAGAGGGCTGGTGTCTGAAACAGTCTGTCATCAGAAAAAAAAAAAAGGTTTTGCTTTGCAGCACCTCTTGCTATTTCAGTCTTCATATCTAATTTCTACTCATTAACTGCTATTTCTGAWTTAGCTTATTTTCAGACAACTGAAGAAGTAATATTTCTTATACCACAGTGGAGTTATCACACTCCCCTGGAGGTTTATTTGTTAAATGCCTGGCTGTAACTGTTGCCAATTTTTTTTTGTTTTGTTTGTCTCTTGAATTTAGCATTCATTGATGAAAAATACAGATACTCCAATACCTATCTTTATATTTATATTTATTGCTGTTTTTCTTTTTTTATGTGTTACATAATTAATTTTGCTAGCTCATGATGCTAAGATGCTGAACAATGGATTTCAGCAACAGTGTTGGAATTTGAGATGGTAAAAAGTTTTGGCATAAAATTTAGGAGTAAATTAGACAAAGGATTGGAAAGATCTGAAGAATGACCAGGGATGAATTTCTTTTGTTTTGAGTGTTTTAAAGTTCTAGAATATTTTGCCTTTGCTACTTGCTAGATTCAGATATTGCATTCAAGATTTTTACTCAGTAAGGTAATAAAAGAATCTTCCAAGTAAACTTAAAATTAGAGAATTGTTAAGAAGTCACAATATTCAAGAGAACTACTTCTAAAGCTTTATAGGCATGGATTAGAGCTTTCAAGATGGGGTAGGGGAGAGAAAAAATGTAATTTTGTTTCAAACTATAGCTTCTTTTTTTTTTAATTCCATTGTCCACAGAAAATATTCTTAGAGAACTTTAATGTCTCCTGACTTTTTGATTTAGAGTTGTAATTTGTAACCAGTTTTGGCTGAGAGGTTCTACAAAATTGTTAGGGAAAATGAATTTTTAATTTTTTTTTTCTCCTAACCAGATAGGAAGATACTGGTTTCTGTTCRTGTAAATAACAGAAATTTCTGTTGTAGCAGAAAGAATGCTGGTTATGTGATGTTACATGCTTTTCTCTTTCTTCTAATTTTCCTCCCAATTTTCAGTGGGATGCAAATTAAGTTTCCATCAATACTTTCCCAGAATCAGAAGCTTTAGGTGTTGGGGTTTTTTTGTTTGTTTGTTTGGGKTTTTTTTGTTTCGTTTTGTTTTATAGGATTTTCTTTTCTGTGCTGAGTGACATCATGCTTCCTCACACAGAAGAGTGAGAAAAGTCTTAAATTGTTTTGACAAACACATTGAACATTTTACCTTTTTAAATTCAAGGTRGGAAAATTTTCATTTTTTGTGGGCTTTCTATTTAACTTTAATTACTCTAGCCAACTAAAATTACAGCGCTGGAGGTGTTTCAAAAATATATTCTGAGGATATTGCACTTACAATATTTGAGTAAAGTTTATTATTTCATCCTGAGAAAACCTTAACTTTCTCTACTTAATATTTTCAACTGGAAGACAAGAGCCTCTCTTCTACCTTTTGCAAACTCAGTGGCAAGAAATATTTGTTTTCATAGAACTCTTCCAAAATGCTTGGGAAATAATGTTCTAGCAGGTTCCCTACTCTGTGAGCTGGTGTACTTGCAATAGTTTATTTTATACTGTTTGACAAGTTGATGTCCAATTTTGTGGCTCCAGAGACAAAAAATGTCTACTATGCAAAGGGCATGTTTGCAAAGTGCTTTGTCTAAACAAAAAATTAAAATTAAAAAAAACCACAACAACAACAAAAAAAACCAAACAAAAAAACCCCAAAACAAACTCAGCTTGCCTGTGTAGAAAGTCTTTATCAGAATGACTCTTTCTTCCATAGCTATTAGGATAAATATATATACACTTTTAGAAATAGCAGGAGATTGGTGGGATGACAACACCAAGCACAACAGAAGGACACAAATATGCTATTTTTYAAGAAAAATTTGTAGCAGAGACAATTCAGTAATATCCCACTATTGTTCCTTCTTTTTTTCTTTTTTTCATTGCTTGTGTGTGTTAGATTATCTTAATGGCCGGTATGTATTAAGATTCTCCTGCTGCTTGTCCATGCTGTGTGACAAAAACACTCCCAGAAAAACATGCTGAAGTGCTCTTGAGAGTGGGCAGTGAGGCTCTTGCAAGGTGTGAAGCATGAGGAGATGGGGGAGTTGGTGCGGCTGCTTGGCACTGCTGTGCAGCTCTATGGAGCTGTGCAGGCAAGGATGGTTTTGGCACTTCCTCTGTGATGGGCACTTCATCTTTAAAGTTGTGGGGAGCCCTTAACTCCTGATGAAGTCCATTAAAATAAAGGATATATTCTACTATGTAAAATAAAGGCCTGGAGCTTAAAAAGACTTGATGAGAGTAGGAAGTGGTTTGACTCAATGTACACATTTTGAGCACATATCTAAGCTGGAAAATTAAGGGTGGTTTACAATGCCTGTCTTAGCTTCAAGAGGTGGTTTTGATAAATGGCCACAGGACTTACATTTAGAAGCATCTCTCTCTTGCCAAAATAAGATTGTTTACTACAAAGTAGGAAACAAACTTCATGATCAGAACATCAGAAAGCACACAGAGGAAAACTTTCATGGCTGTCATTAGTCATAGTTAGTTTTCAATATTATGAAAGCTGGTTTATGTTTTATATAGGCCTCCTGCTGAAGATGTCTTTATTTCATCAGCCAATTTCTGCTTTTTTGCTCTTCCCTAGAGCCCTTGCACCAAAGAAAATCTGTTGATCATCACCGGATTATATTCATGTGCTTTCCATCTTCAGAATAGCTCTTCTGTTCTTCTGTGTGTTGATTCATAATAAGTATTCCCCTCTTGTTTTTTCTWTTTTCCTTTTTTAATTTTATTTTTGTGGTGGTTTTCTTTTCCTCAGAGTCTAATTTTTTCTTATTGCAGCAGCTCTATGTTCTGGAGAATATTCTATTCCTGGTGTTTTACTGCGTGTTTGACGAAAAGATAATTCTTTATCTCTTCCAGTAAAGATAAATGTAGTTTTCTCTTTCCAGAGAAAAAAAATGTTTTTTTATTGTCAGAAATAAGCTCTTGAACTCTGACCAAAAATTTCTTAATAATCTTTATCCACTGTATTTGATATCTACTGACCAACTCCATATTTCATTATCTCTCGTGGATAAGTATTTGGTTGAAGTTTCATAACTTTATTTGAACTTTCTGGAGGTTTTTGAGATCAATTTCAATTTTTGTTTGTTTTTTTTAGTTTGGATTTTTTTGGTTTTTTGGTGGCTTTTTTTAGTTATTTTGGTTTATCTCATATAGTGCAACACATGTATTGGTGAGGTAAAATATATATAACATGTTTGAGAGTCAAAATCATAGAAAACAACACTTGCATTGTTTGATGCTTCCTGAGAAAGTAGGTGTACTGTTCCATTGTTGTTCCTTTGTAGGAGTAATTTGCTTTATTGCTCTCACATTCTTTCCTGTTTCTCAAAGGGTTCCATATGGCAGCATGACAATGGCCATACATGAAAATGTGTTTAACTGAATTGATTTCTAGCTTGACGTTGATGTTTAAAAAAATGGTGTTTTGAATCTATCTTAATGGTCTTAATGTTTTTTTTGCAATCTATCAATAGCACTCTGTACATGTCAATAAATCAGTCTATGAAAACTCCCAGAAACCAGTGGTTTACCTTTTATGTAAGAAGAAAGCTTTGCCTTTTTCAWGAAATTTTCATCTGCTGTTACGGAAGGGTAACAGATGCATTATGCATGATGCTCCCTCTCATTGCAGTACAGATCTTTTTCTGACTGTCTTGCATTCACACATTGATCTCCCAAGCACCAAACCTCTCAGGCCTCGTTTTCATTGTGCTTAACACAGCTTTATTTGGCATCACAGCTCCAGTTAATAGAAGTGACAAGGTAGATTTCTTGATGTGACCGTTCCTGTTTTGAGTGCCTGAAYAGATTGAGTGTGGCAGGGGAGGAGTGGGGGAGTGATTTGGGTTTGTTTTGTTCAAAAGATGTGGTGAAATCTTCCCTGCTTCTTCCCTCTGTAGTAACTCTCTCTACAGCTGTCTCACTGCTCCAGACAGTTATAGACAGTAATAAACTCCAGCCTGAGCTTTATTAATTAGACCGTGGAGGAGATAAAAGTTAAAGACAGAGGGAATGCTTTCAGTGACAAGCTGCAGTATTAATGAATACTGAGGGGTGGAATAGGCTCTTCTAACATCAAAAAACATTGGGCTGACTTCTACTGATGTTACCCACCTTTCTAAATTTTCTTTCAGCAAAATCTGGGCAAGTGAAACAACAATGGCTCCAGCTGAACAACTGATATGCCTCCTTATATTTGCTCCTGTGTTCATTGCAAGTGAGGGGGTGTGGAATCCCAAAAGATAAGGGGTTAATGTGCATATCTTAAACACTGATAGCTTGATGGTCATGGAGCCAACCAAGGACTGTTGTGAAGAATAGACAAGAATTGTTGGTAATAATGTGCCCCATGCATGGGGAAGAGTAAGATGCACCTGGAGAAGGGGGTCATGTGGAGGTAGGGTAGCACTTTTCTGGGACAAGCATCCTTGTTCTAGTTCCTGGAGATGAGCACAACACAGTACATACAGCACAAGAGCAGGAATGAGGTCAARAAGTGGGCAGGGACTGTAGGGTGATCAGGACCACCCAAGGCACCCAAAGCCTCTGACTCATTTCCAGAAAGGTCTGGAAGAATGGACATGACAACTGATTTGCATAGAAAGCAGGAAACTTTTCATTGGGGCAGGGAAGGCCTATATATAAAGAGCCCCACCAAGCCTGGCTGTGCACCCCAGATCCTGAACATTGGCTGTACCAACGTTGAAACAAGGACTCGTGATGTTGTTTTCTCTTACTTCCTTTCTTTTTTTTTTCTTTACTTTCCTTCTCTCTTCATCTTACCCCTTTATCCAAAACCTGGTGCCATTTCCTTACATAGTAGGTCAGAGACTAACCTACCAATTTCCATGCCAAGTATGTCATTTACTACTAAAACTTTGTTTTTGTGAATCCTCTGACTCTTGTTATTCTTTTAACCACAAGCTTTTATGAATYTTGGGTGCTCCCTTCCCCTTAAGGGTAGAATATCACAGGAGGTTAATTTTGCTTCATCTTAGAATTGTGTCTTGACTGACAATGTAGAATTATAAAATCTAAATTGAATCCAACCAATAACTCAGCCACCACCGAGTGTGCCAGTAAACCATAAACCCAAGAGCCACATTTGAACACTGATTCCACCACTTCTCTGGATACCTGTTCCAATGCCTCTGAGCACCTTTTCCATGTAGAAATTTTTCCTAATAYGTTGTRATAGGGACTATAAGGACTTGTATGCATTAGTTGTGTCTAAGACAGTAGAGTCCCAACCTGACAGCTGTTATTAAATCCTGACAGTAGGTGCTTGAATTATTATTCTATTGAATTCTATGTGTTTTACATAAATTATAAAAAAGTGATAGCAGTTCAGGTTGGGGTTTTTTTTTGCTATTTCAGGGTTTTTTAACCAAAGGCCATGTTTTTATGTAAAAAAATTCCTCTAATTTGTATTTTCTCCACTTGTACTTAAAAATGAGAAATTGCAATGAGGCACTGCAGGATCTGAGTAAGGGTGTAATAATTTACACGTATGTTAAGCATAGTCATTAGTATAGTGCCTAGCAACACAGCAGGCATGACTTATTACACAATATAGTGTTTGCTTATTGCCTAAGTGGAAGGCAAAGCAGTTCTAACTGATTACATGTTACAGAGCTCAGTTGCAATAGTCAATTTCCCCACTGTTTCTCGTACATTTTGCAGGAAAACACTGTGATAGTGTTATGAATCAATTACRAAGCACTCATTAGGAGGAAATGCATATTGAATGTATTAATCACTTCCATAATAAATTGCATAACCACACAATAAAAGCACTCATATTCTATTGGTAAATAGCTTATCATAGTCTAAGATTCTTTTTGCCTTTATTACTTAATTAAACCCATAAATAGGAGCACAAGGTGTTGAGGAAAGGCCTTACAGGAGCTCAAGCATGACAAAAGAACACAAAGCTGGGAGGAGTGGCTGATACACCAGAGCTGTGCAGCTCTTCAGAAGGACCTTGGTGGGTTGGAAGCACGGGCAGAGAAGAGCTGGCTGGAACTCATCAAAGGCAAATGCTGTGGGGTTCTGCAGCTGGGGAAGAACAATGAGCCAGAATAGGCTGCTGGAAAGTAGCTCTGGGGAGAAGGACCTGATGGTCTGGGGGTTAACAAGGTGCCCAGCAGTGCCATTGGTGGCCAAGAGGGCCAGGGGGGTCCTGGGGTGCCTTAGGAAGGGCACTGCCAGCAGGCAGAGGGAGGTGATCCTGTGCCTCCATTAGGATGTGGTAAGGCCAAATCTGGGGTGCTGTGTCCAGTTCAGGGCTCCTCAGGACAGGAGAGACATGGAGCTCCTGGAGTGAGTCCAGTGGAGCGTGACAAAGATGATGGAGGGACTGGAGCATCTCACAGAGGACAGGCTGAGGGAGCTGGGCCTGTCCAGCCTGGAGAAGAGAGGGCAGAGAGGGGCCCCCATCCCTGTCTGTCAGTGTCTGCAGGGAGGAGCAGGGCATGGACCAGACTCTGCTCCATGGGGTCCAGCAATGGGACAGGAGGAATGGGCAGGAACTGATGGCCAGGAAGCTCCACTTGAACATGAGGAAGAAATTCTTCACTGTGCAGTGATCATGCACTGAACAGATTGTCCAGAGAGGGTGTGGAGCTGACTGGACACAACTGACTGGGCACAATCCTGTGCCATGTGCTCTGGGATGACTTTGCTTGAGCAGGGAGGCTGAACCAAATGACCCATCATGATCCCTTCTAACCTGACCCACTCTGTGATTCTGTAAAAATCATGGGACATAAAAATCAGATCAGCCTGGGAGCCAGAAGCTGCAGATTAAAAAACAGATATGTAACAGGGACCAAGAAGCTCAAATTTATCCATGGTCCCTTCTAAGTGTCACCTAAGGGGGCAGTGGGCTGTGTGGGCTGGGCCCTGACTGGGGGATGTCAGTGGCAGTGCAGGGCTGGGTACCATGGTGGGTGTTGCCCCTGGGTCCCCACAGCCTCCCAGGACAGCCCCTGGGCCAAGGGTAGCTTTGCTGAGGGGATGGACATTAGGTGGTCTTCACTGGGGTGTGGAGATGTAGCACTGTTGGTATTTCKGCTGTGCCATGTCCATTAGAAGGATGGCTGATTCAGGGTCTGCCCGTATCACTCCTCCACCTTACACTGCAAGCGAAATCAGAACATTCTGTTCTTTTTTTGACCCTTTCATTCTTTTTTACATGTTCTGCAACACAATCACTGTAATGAGTSGAAGTATTTTTCGGTATTGTCCAGTACGTGTTCAAAAATTACCTTCTACTTGTATTTTCTTCTTTTATTAGTGACTGAAAACTTTTAGACACAATTTAGAAAATACATTAAAAAGCTATTCTGTAAGAATGCTTTACATTTAGAAAAGCATGTATTTAATCAAAATGTTTAGTATGTTTGAACATTATAGACTTGGAGAAATAGAGCTCATAGCTTTCTCATTTAAAAATACACAAAAGAAACAAAATCTGTAAATGATATTTAACAAAAAGTTACCCAATTGACATAGAAAATGGGGAAGCAATTGCTTGGGAAATGTCATACAGTACGGCACTAATGCACCTTTATATTTTACTGTATATAGTATCAAAATAATTTCACAGCCTGATGTCCATGACATTTCAAAGTCCTTGAATAAATTTCTTGAATATTTAAAATCAGTAACACATGCTTATCACCTTTTTCATATTCTTCTTCTATTCCTCCCTCTCAGAATCAAGGGAAAATGAATTATTTTCTCAGTTGAACAGTTTTTGTGTTGTCTCTGACAGTAAGGCTGATAATAAGTTGTACAAATTACATGGAAGTATAAAATATGTCTTGCAAAGGGCATGATTTAATGCACATCTCATTTTGGGATAGGTAGGCATGTATCAGGCTGTGGATAACTCACTGAATCCTGTAAGATAACTTGAATCTGCAATTCAGTAATGTAAATGAAGCTTTGAAGAACTTGAATATCTTCAGAATGAAACAAAAAGAAAGAGGAATCTGGAACGTGTAACATTTACTGTGTACCTGTTAACGTCTCCCTGGGAAATTGAGAATTTTGTCCCCTAATGTGTCTCGGCTCTGCTGGGATCTGTGGGGCTGTCCTGGAGCAGAGACACCCATTCAATCCCAGTTTGGCCAGAGASTGCTCGTGCCAGGAGGTGGCTGTGGTGACATGCTGCTGCCACAACTCACTGTTATCCAGGCTGACCCTGGTGGTGTCCTCTGTGAGCCTTGTGGTGCCACCCTGCAGGTGGAGGTGGCTGGATGGTCCTTTGTCCCTCCCAGAAAACACAGGTGCCACAGAACAGAGTGGGGTGGGATTTGTCTGGCTCCTTCCAGATCTGCAGAAATAAACACCCAATAAAAGGCCAGAGTGCTTCAGTGGCCCTTCAGGGGCTTTTCTAGTGGCAGCAGCTTTGGCCAYCTTTTTGTCCCGCAGCAGGAAGAACAAGTAGTGAATGTTGCTGTGGGGGTACCCAAGGCCTGTGGTCCTTCAAAGGGCTTGGCTTGATTTWGTGGGAGCTGAAAGGACCAAAGCTCTTGAGCACAACTAAAACATTTGTTGCCTGTCATGGAGTCATTTCTGTAYATGTAAGTGGATTTCAGAGTTATAGCAGGTTGCTGAAATCCTGCTGAAATCTGTGGTACAAAGGATTCAAGCCATGCTTAATATGGATTTTATTAAAAAGGCTTATACTTAATATTTACATTCATAAACAGCATAGTTTGTCATTGTTGGGACCATTTTTTGAATGTGTGCTTTACTTGAAGCATATTTTTTAAATCAAAAATTTACCTTAGGGTGGTGGATGTTTGATGGCACCTTTTCTCATAGCATTTCTTAAGGTAGAGATACAAATTTCTAAGTGCCTATGGACATGTGAAAAATATTATTTCACTCATTTATAAGGAGTGACATGACATTTCTTTAAAATTGCTGGATATAAGAATCTCTGTTGGAATTCAGTGGCTTATCTAGGGTGTCATAAACATGAAACTGCTATACATGACACAAGCTTTCAGCAATAAACAATGAAGAACTCTGAGAACAGAGGAACAGAGGCTGCCTAGAGCCTCTTTATGTGCAGAACATTTCATTTAAGAGGTTGTTAAAATTTTCCACCATTGTACCATTTGCAGTAYTTATTCATGTGCACATTTCTATGTGCTTTTTGCTTTTTCATGTCAATTCATGCTTTTCCAAGAGACCTGTACTTGAAAATACAGATGGCTTAGGAATCCTTCAGGGTCTTAGAGGAACCTTCTACTCCTGGGTCTTATTGTTTTGTCTGCCCCATGACCTACAATTGAATGCAATCATGCTGAAAATATTTAATGTGTGAGGATTCACAAAACCTTTTTTCAACTCTCCGCTTTCCCAATGTGCACGTATCCATMAGAGCCACAGACCATGTGTGAATGCACCAAAATACACTTCTGTATCAGAAAATGATAATTTCCACTTCTTCAGGAGGAATGAAAAGTTCTTCTGAAAGCCAAACTCTATATGAAGCAGGGAGGAGAAAAAGTGTCAATATTCAGAGATTAGAAAAACATTTCTTAATAAGTAAAATACAGTACAAGTCCTGTAGCTAACTGTACAGATCCATGATAYTGTCTTCTTTAAAAGCTACATAAATGCAGCAGCATTTTAGATATATGKGGTTTTATAATTAATTTCAGCCTTTGATGGGTGAGGTGCAATGGGATTTCCTTACAAAACACCAAATGGATAACAGAACACAAGAAGAGCATGTCTGTACTTTCCTTTGTTTTAATCCAAGCAGTCRTGCATTATTCAAGGTGAAATCCTACTGTTTTCATCTAGGAAACAAAAAGCGCAGCTAATATTGATTCATTTTCTCTTGCAAAAGAGAATWTAATTTTCACATGTTTAATTGATGCTACTTTATAAACCACACGACCTGTATATGCCAGTAATTTGGTTTTGTTATTTAAAAATCTTGCTGGTGAACGCTGTGAATAAATAAAGGAGAACAAACATTATTTTTTGTTCTGCTTACAAAAAACCAAAACCAAACCCCACATTCAACAAAGGCACTATACYTGATTCTTGCTGGAATTGTTCTGCTGAATTTCCAGGAAAGACAATCCCTTTTGTAAGAGTGGTTGTGGGAAAAGGTGGTCTCTTCTTCTGTGACGATGTCAGCAGACAATACAAGTGCTGAAATCCCAGATTCCAGCAATTCAAATTGAATTATTTTCAAGCATAATTGTATGTTACTTTAGGTATTTTTCTATATTGGCAAAAAAAATTGTCAAGAAATAGCCAAATATACTGTTGGTGATTTTTAMAACATTTTACTTTGCTTGCTGGAGAGACTTTTCAGATTATTCTTTATATTATTTAAGTGGCATTTATTTTCACATTTGAGCAGATGCTTTATGATGTTAGAGATTATATTTGAGAAAGGAACGGAAATATTGCATTCAGAGATGCTGCTGCTGAAACAAGCTGGTGTGAATTTGAATCCTGTCCCCAAACTATATCTAAGCAGAGTCAAGAAAAGTTGATTTAGCATGTCCATGAAAATGCTAGGTAATGTAAGTGTACAGGAAYCACTGTTTCAAAATATAAACAAATGTCTGGTGTAAAATTGACTGCASAGGAGTGAGTCATTAACCTTGAGAATGAAACTTGTAAACCTGGATGGAAGTCAGGAGGGCTAAGAAGTATCACAGGGCGAGGAGGATGAGTGCTGCAAGGGTATCCTGCTGCCAAAGGTATATGGCAGACAAATATACTGACATCAGCTATATATCCTGCATAAATTGCTGTTAAGTATAAAAACTACTTTTGGGCAGCCACTAAAGAGACATTTGAAATGGGTTTGGGACAAGCCAAGATGAAGAATATTCAAARTTGCAATTATTAAGTCTGAAATATGGAGGTAGGTGAATGCCCTAATTAGCAGGAGTTGCATAAACATAAGATACTGTTTTATGCTCACTAGGAAATGAACCATGCATCTTATTATCTAAAAATGTCCCATTTTTTATTGAATGCTAAATGTATTATGATAACTGGAGCAAGTTGTTGAATAGATAACATTTCCTGAAAAAGTGTAATGGCGTTGGTAGGGTGGAGACAGAGATTGGGCTGATATAATCATTCTACACAGGGCTGTGCTGGATACAGTCACACCTAATAGCTATTACTTTTCAGAAAAAAACCCAAATTAAACACAAACAAACAAACAAACAAAMAAAAAMCTGCAACAAAGCTCCTCCAAACCACATACAAATTACAGAATAATATGGAAGTACTCCAAAGCGTTTATTAGAATTTTGTTGTATGAAATTAGAGATTCCTTCTGCTGTAAAATTGGACTCTGGAGGGTATTCTGTCACTTTTTTATTTTGTCCCATTTTTTTTTCCCTGGTAGTTGTGGGTGGCAGAAGGTTTGTGAGCCCTGTGGTGCTCCTTGGTGCAMTCCGCATTCAGATGGTGGGAACAGCACCTCTGCTCCAAGTCCTGGGTCAAGGTTATTCCTCCACCTTTGGACAAGGGTGGGGTCCACCTCATCCATAAATGAAGTTTGCTTCAGAAGAAGGCTGTGTGCTTTTTGGGTTGAAGAGAGAAGGGATGGAAAGGATATGGTTGTTTGTTTAATTTTTTTTCTGAAGAAACAGCATGATAAAAACTTTTGTGTAAATGGCATCTTGATGGATTTAAAAAATAAAAAAGACTATTTCATAGTAGCAAAACAATATAAATGGATCTACAAATTAGTGCTTATTTATTTCAGAGCCATATGCTCTCTCACTAAATATCAGGACAGCTCTTAGCTCTGGGAACTTGAGCGAAAAATAAAACCATTGACAAAAGCCTTTGAGCTCARTTATCTTACAGGATAAAAATCTTGAGTTGCTTCTTTTTTATAAGCTAAAAGGATAGAAAAGCACAGTGATATACAGCTGTTGAAATAATTCAATTATTTTTGATTTTCTTTATTCAGACTGCCAGGTCAGTATTCACCTCCCCAAGAAACAAAATGAAGGGTCTTTTTGAATTTGCTTAGGGAAATGATGGTGATTAGGAAGCCACATGGAGATGGTAAAGGTGGTACCTTGACTCTGTTGGAGTTGGCAGGAAAAGTTTGAGCACATGGGATTCAACCTAAAAGTTCTTTGTGGATTCCTATACAATCTCAACTGAATTAAGCAGAAACCAGAAGAGAACAGGAAGAATGTTAAAAAAAAAAAGAAAAGAAAAGAAGGTATCTAGGCAGTAACAGGAAATTTGTAAGGAACAATTAAAGAAATTTATGAGAACAAATGTCTTAACCTAGTTTTCAGGATTGGCTTCATTTTATTGCACTGAAGAGTGGTGGTGAATATTTGTCTAGATCAAGGATATTATAGCTAATTATTTCATGTTAATTCTGCAAACAAAATGTAACATCTCATTAATTCTTACTGTGCCTGATGGTCTGAATTATGTCGGGTTTAGATACAGATCAAATAGTTTTTTTGGTAGTATCTGTTCTGTTTTTTTCCTGCAGATGCATGCTAAAAAAGATTAATTAACAAAACCAACAGGAGGGCAAGGGAAACACCAGAGCATGGAATTTTGATGTATATTTCTGTCATTTCTCAAGAATAGTCTTTGACTGCAACAGTGTTTKACTGTGCAGTAAATAATTACTGAGTGAAGCGTTATATTTGTCATAGTTATTATTATGCAAGAGCAGCTATAAAAATATTATCTGCTGAACCATCTTTTCTGTGAGTACAGTATAGAAAGCGTGTGATTTATCTGCAAGTACATGATATGTGTTCAAAATTTGTATGCCTATGTGTATATATTAACTTAAAAGTACTAGAGAGGCCAATTATTTATAACATCTTGATTTCATGGTCTCTATAATTTGTTTTTTGTTGGAATACTAGAGGAAAAAGAAAGATGAAAAAGAGAATTAAAGATTGCATAGGATTTTACCTTAGCTGCAATTTCAGGAAGTCCTTATGAAGTGTGTAAACAAAAAAATAAAAGCAAAAAAGCAAAATACATTCCAAAAAGGAGTTGTGTCATGAGTGGTAAGTGAAAGCAAAGCATATAGTGAGAAGAAAAAAAAAAGGTTCTGGTATGACGTGGTTCACATTAATAATTGATGAAGACAGCATAAATTGATTTTATTAACTCTTTTTACTTTGATGTGTAATTCATGATTTAAAAAATACAAAGTGTCCAAGAAAGCTTCTTTATAGGATATTGAAATACTTTTTGAATGCTTTATGTTTGGAGATTAGGTTTATTGTTATGATTAGAGATCTGAACAGCTGCCTAATTTAGAACTCAAGTACAAAGAAAATGAATGGGATAATCAGGAAAATCTGAAGTATCCTCTTCCCTTTTTACATTCCTCATTTAAAACCAAAATACACATTACAGAAAACATCTATGCTGTAAACTGACCTATAACTGCTTTATCATCTGTAATTGCTTGATTTGTTTCCATTTAAGAGTAAAAAATGTGAGAGTCTGCTGTGGATCAGAACAACTTGACAGAACCTGATGTGAGACCATTGTGATTTTGAGAGCTGGGTATAACTACTTGTATAGGGCCATTTTTTGTTTTATTCTGCTGTAGATATTAGATTTTTTTTTTAATGAGGTACTTGGCTTAGTGAAAATAAAGTTTTAACTGCTTCAATAAACCTGTTTTTTTCTTTTGCACAAAAAATGTACAAAGTATGAAATCAGACAGGGTCTCCAAACACTTGTTATAATATTCTGGCTGTCAAGGAACAGACAAAAAGTGATCAGGTCACTCTAATGGTTTTTTTCAGACATTATGCCTTCATTTAGTAGGATTTTTTCATGGAATTAAAAAAAAAAAAAAAGAAAAAAAGAAACAAATGAGAGACAAATGAGTGGCTCTGAAGAAAATAACCTCAGAGGGAGGAGAAATAGTAGGCAGCAAATGTCTGTGCTGCCTGGCTGTAAGTGCTTAGTTGGTGTTGTCACGCACTCAGCGGCTCTCTGAGCCGCATTGCTGAGGCGTTATCTCCACTTACAGGATCCCTCATTTGGCCATCAGCGCTGCCTGTGCTGAGGTCTCAGGGGAGGAATGAGGGAAAAACTCTGAAGATACAATATGCTGCATTTGAGGTCTGATACTAAAACTTGTCTCTACCAAGACTTTGGAGAGATTTTACTCATAGAGCCTGGCATTAGGGTTTTGGGTTTTTTTCAGTCAGGGAGGACATAACCCATGTAGCAGTATTGTCATGACTTTTTGAAGAATTATGCAGCCAATTGCTTGGCACATGTGGAAATACTGATTTACTTTTTTTTTTTTTCCATTTTGGCATTTATTCTCAAGTCAGTCATCAGATAACTASACTGTTAGTTACTAGTGGAACTACCCAAGGTTTGTTTTGGTTTCCTATTACTGCTAATATCAGCAGAGATCAGGAGGTAGTGCCATGCAATAGGAAAATTGTAAGCAAACCTTTATGGTGGGGATGCACATTATTTAGAATAGGAAGTAAATTTGAGAGGACCAAAACCTCTTCTGCTAACTTAGCATTTTTTTGCAGCCCCTCAAGCCTGCAAAGGGCTCCCCCTGGGCTGTGCTCCAGGGACATCTGTGATGTGGGGAGGAGCACAAGCTGGAGTGCAAACATGGCACTGGTAGAAAATGACAGGAACAGAATTTTGAGGCCAAGAATTTGGACTTTGTGGTTTACTTTCACCAGTTCAAAAGCACACAAGTAGCTGCTTCTGTCTCTTTTTTCATTTCCATGTCTCATAGCAACTCAGTGAGAACAGAAGTATGACCTCTATTTGAATGTTTCGTTTTTATTGCACAGGAATTATGCTGCCACTAGGGATAGAACTGCCCTCTTCTGTACTTATGGACTTGGGCAATCGCCATGTGCCCTATTTAAGAAGGTTTTTCTAATGCCTTAAGTGGTCCCATAGAGCAGACAGAAGGGATGGGTGGCCCCAATCTTACTTGTTATGCTCTAGAAGTAATATCTCCACTTTGAGCCAGAAAGAGAAATTTAAACTTCTTTTAATAGCTTTTATGTAATTAGATACTGATAGCAATAGCTGAGAAAGTGCTGAATGTTTTCTGTGCWTATGGTTGCAGGAGACCACTGCTTGTCTGTAGGGTAACAGTGTGTTACAGCCTGAACAGTCATGGCTGAGACCTTGGAAGCACAGAGAGAGAAACAAGAGTTACACCAGAGGGCCATGTATTGATCAGGATGAATGCAACCCTGRGAGAAACAGGGCTGAGAGGATTACAAAACCAATATACAAGGTTTAATTGTGCTGATGAAACCATTAGTGTGCTGTCTTGAAGGTGTATATCTTGAAAAGTAGTGAGAATAGCAGGAATCCCTTATTGGAGGGAATTCTATATCTTTATTGATGATAAAGAGAGAATGGACCCTTCCATTTAGCTATTTGCCAACGACTGCTTGGAGCCACAAGTTAAATGTGGATGGCCATTTGTATCAACTGCTGAAAACTGTTCCTAACTAATAACACAGATGAAATTGAGTTTAGATTTTATTTGTGACCCCATAAGAAAAAAAAAAAAACCCAAAACCTGCTGCTGCTGTGTTGGAATAGTGTATCCTGTTCAGTAAAAGTACATGAATAGGTATTGTCTACTCTCATTAAAAGCAACAGCAATTTAGTATCTAGTCTAAGGTTTTGCTGATAATGTTAAATTGGTCTGGTATCCCACTGCTAAATCTGGATGCAACATCTCATCGAAGTAAAGTCTATTTATGTATCATCAAAAAGGTCCTTTGTGTATTAATTATTTCACAGTTTCTTTTGTGAATGACTTCTCTCTGAACAACCTGCCAGGAGTAYACTTGTGATAAATATCCATTTTTCCCAGCTGTGACTACGAGCAAAAATACCAAGGTTTTACTGTAATTAGCTCTCTTTCAGATCTGTGTATAACCTTTTGATTACATTTCTTATTTCATTTTGGTACAGATAATAAATACCATATCCTGTAACATGATTTTCTATAAAAACAGGCTGTATGTATTCTTTTTATTTAAGAGTGCAGCCTACCACAATAATTGAATTTAATAGACTGGAGGATTAAAAGGAGTGCTGTATCTTGATTACAATGGAGTGTTGCTTTCAGAGTTTCAAGGTACGAGTTGCTTGCCAGAAATGTGCTTTTGTTCAGCCTGTAAGCCTGGATGGAGCCTGGGGAATCTCATCTGAAGTGTCYGTGGTGGTTGGGTGGATCTGGACTTGGCACCCTTTTCCCCCTTTCCTCCTCATGCAATACTGGAAATGACCTCCCAGCAAGGGTGGGACTTCCAGGCTCTCATGGAAAGTATTTCCTCCTCTCTCAAGATGTTTTCCCAGCAGACAGAGTTTTGTTGTGTTTTTCCTTTAAATCCAAACAACTCCTTGGTCTTTTTGTCGTTCATGCTTGGCCCATGAGCTCTTCAGTTGTTGAATTTCTCCAGGTACTTTGCCTCTAATTCCTTCATCTTTAGGAATGACATTTGGTGGAATCTCATCCACAGAGCAGTTATCTTCATGAGTGGAGTATTTCAAGTGTAAGATGATATGAAGATTGTCTCAAGRATTAGAATTAAGGATAGCATAATCATTTGTCTGACAAAACCAACTCCTATATAAATCTAGTAACTCTACTTGGCTTTTTGGATAAGTTCAGTTCAGTTTTTGACTTGATTTCCTTTGATTTCTCTTAATTCTTCCCATACTTTTTAACAATTTAAACAATAAAAAAATAATCAATTTTCTTTTACTTTCTCTACTTGCTTTTTTTCATTTCTGTTACTTAGAAATAATCCCAATTCTTGTGTAACATGTGAAATTCAGACTGATTCTCAACCTGCCGTCCACTGGTAAATTATTACATATGTAATATGAATTACATACATTACAATACAGACTGTATTCTCTCAACTTCTATCTGATTTCATTTAATTACCTATTTTTAATGGATTGATAATAATACAAAATAACTTTTTTGATATCTGGATGATGATTATTTCTGCTATATGAGGCACAACACTGACAAAAAGCCTTCAGGAAACTATTAAAACAGAATTTGAGTTTTGTCATACCACTGATTCAGACATGAAACAAGAAAAAAGAGTGAAAGGCACTGCAGGGTTGTGTCAGTGGCAAAAAATTCACAGTATATTGAAATATTACAAAGCTCTTTGGTTYGCAAAGTGCTCATGGTTATCTGCTATATTACATAACTTTAATCTGAGCTGCTTTAGAAAGCAAAAAGGCTCTTTTTTTGTGGCATTAAGCTGTCTGAGTACAGAGGCTGACATTTTGAAAGTAAATGGTAAGTTTGAGTGTCTCAGAAGTCAGTTTAAGATGGCTTAAAGACTTTAAGAAGTTAAGCGCCTGCCATGTGAAAAGTAGTCCTTTCTGAGGCCACTAAACTTGGACATCYAAAATCACTATCCATTTCTGAAAACTGTGCTCATACAATACTTGCATGGCTTATTTGCAAGGTGTCCCCTGTTTTAAGCTATTTATAGGCCAAGGAGGACAAGAAGTCTACATGGAACAAACAAATGCTGGAAGGCAACATGGCACAGTACAGGGTTTGGGTGAGTTGCCTGATTGTCCCAAAATTGCTACAAGCAAAGCAAAGAGTTTGCCCCACTTCTAGTTCAGTGTTTTCATACAATGGGTGGCAACACAGCTCACAAAGATTTGTTCATGSCCTTTTTCAGGGATTTTATTTCTGTATGTGATGGTTTTTGTAAGGTTTTGGTTGATATATAAGCGTGTACTTATCAGGAAGAATTAGAAACTTACTGGACTAGGAATTGGATTGTACTCGAATAGATTTTGGCCTCAGAACAGGGGGATAGGAAGTCTCAAGTGCTTCTGTTTTGATCTTTGCAGAAATRCCAAATGTGGAGAAACCATAGCATACAGTGAATAAGGGAACACAGAAGCTAAATACAGTATTCCAGGAAAGAGTCTTTGTRCAGGGAATTCATTCCTAGATCAAATCAGCTTTGCCATTTGATACAGCTTGCTGGGATTTCCAGAAGTAATTAGGTAGTTCCCCTTAATCAAAGGCTGTTATGGAAATGAAGTTGTGATGGGAAGGAGGGAAGATCCTTGCAGGTGTGGATAGTTGCTTAAAGAAGAACATGTGTTGGCCCTCTCTTTGCTGAAGTATTAACTGTAATTAGGGTAAAACAATATGTAAAATAGATACATACATAAAGGATATTGGTACACTGATGGTAGATRGCAGTAAGGGATGTTGTTTGCTGCTTTTTGCAGAAGTAAACTTSTGATTTTCTGAAATTATTTCATGACTGGGCAGAGATGAACCTTAAAARGCTAAGAAACATTGAGCTGTGTCAGTCCAATCTACCACTAACCTGACAGCCAGCAGATTTACATCTCTCACACATCTCTGAGCCATTTATTCCCGGCTCACTTAGAGAAATCAGGGAACCTGCCTGAGTCAATCCCCCTGGCCTGTTAGTGAGGTGCCCAACACAAAACCCTTACAGAAACCTGAGACCAGCTATCCTAATGCCCTGAAAATGTGAATTCTTTGAGAGTAAACTCTGCTGGCTCCAAGGAATTTCGGCTCAGTCTATCTTTGCTGCTTTGCTGCTGTGGTAACTAAGCCAAGTGACCAGAAAAATTGGCTCCATCATTTTGTAGCTATAAATTCCTTAAGACTCAGTCAARTAACTGTGTGGTTTTGAGCACCTTAAGCGCAACCAAATAGAGGGAAAACTTTCAGACRTATAATGTATGTTCAAGGGATTATCTGAAAGGGGGATTAAAAAGGAATGTAAATTAAACATTCRTATCAGAGCAAGATGGAAGAAAAGCTGCTTCAGATCAGCGTGGTTGGAAGAAGAAAATAAACCTGAAATTCTGAAAACTGGATTTTTTGAATTAGATATTAGAGTCATACTTTGCAATACCCACAGTGTTCTGAAGTGTTTTCAATTTCCGTATTAAGAGAAAATTCCAAATTTTAATTTCAATTGAAAATTTCAATTTCCAAATCAAGAGACAAAGGTATATTCAGAAAATTATTCTGAATATACCTTTGTCTCTTAATTTGTAAGATYGTTTCTGTTCAGTCTTGATATTTTTCTGATAGATGAAACCTCTAAACTTTTTAAAGTCAAAAGTCAACTTGACTTATTTTTCTGTATCCCTGATCAACTTTTCTGAAAAATACATTAAATTTGCTTACAGTTCCTATAAGTTCTCCCTAGGTATTTCAATTATGCTATATAGACATTTGCTGTCTTACTGTATTTRCTTTAGAGGTTCAAGTATCAAAAGTCATGTACATACCTGGCTTCTGAATTTGTGATGATATACTTAGAAAKAGGGCTATTTTTTTAATTGGGTCCTTACTGAAAATCTTTCTTTTCTTTTTTTTTTGGAAAGTATCACTCTCAATAAAAAAATGGAGCTGTGCAGTGCTAGCCATGGGGAAAAACAAAATAACAGATGATTTGTGTTTCAAATTTCATTGTGCTTCCAATCAAAGTAGAGGGCATTAGTATACTGAAAAAATATTTAATCTTTGTGATTTCCAAATACTTTTTTGGTATTGGAACCAGCCTCACTTTTGACCAATATTCCTTTTTCATATTTAACTGCTGCATCCAAAAGTAATACCATCTATTTTCTTGCTCTGTTTTACCAATCATCCATTCATTCAGTCCATAGACAACATAGCACAAATACCCTGTTTTTGTTGACACTGGTTTAGTTTGGTTTTCTGTTCTCTTGTTGGCTTTTGCTTTTTTGTTTTGTTTTTTAAATGACAGATTCTCCCTAATCCTACTGTCACTTCTAAGTCACTTGGAAATTATTTGACTAACAGAATAAACCATGTGTATGTTTAATTYTCATTGTGTTTAGCAGTGGTCTTGGTGATGGCTACATCTTTTTTAGCAAATCCATACAAAGGTATATAGCTGCAGAGTAACATATTTTAAATGMATTTAAATAACAAGTTTGGCTTTTTCCTTATTTCTTTTATAWCTTGTTTCTTGGTGGCAAAGACTATTTTAAATACAGTTAACTCTGTGCAGTARAACTTTGGAATTGCATTATATTAAAAAATGCTTTAACTAGCTAAAAACCAAAACATAAAAATGTTTGCATTTAATTGTACAAAGAAAAGCAAAAAAATACATAAAATATTATGTGAATTTATATTAATATTTTGTGCTTAGATAGGACTTGTTCTTTAACACTGTTATTTCTCTGTCTTGTGAAATTGAAGTTTTGAAAATTCCAAATATAGTACTAATTATGTGAGATCGAGAAACAGATGCTTTTTTATGTTAATGATGTCATGTCATTGAGATTTCTCAGATATTATTACTGAGAACTTGAGATATGAGAATTTGTTCACTAAACATTTATTTTCACACTTTGTAGAACTTAGATAAATAGGACCTGTATAAGGCCCCTCAGATCTGCTCATGTTTAAAACCACTCTGTGGACAGGAGTCTAGTTTGAGTTGTACAAACTCCAAAATAATCCCAGCGAAATTRTTTTGGTAGCACTCATATGTAGCGTCATGTACCCTGGGAAGAAAAAAGATTTGTATTCTCTGAGAGTTTTCTCAACTTCTTAAATGCCTGTTTAAATACAGTCGATGAGATGGAAAATCAAGTCTAGTATTGGAGACTTCCTGCCATGACAGAAAAAATTTTCCCGGTAATTTAATCAAAAGATTGTTCTGAGCTTAAAATGGGGGCATGTAAAGGAAAAAAAAAAAAAGACATTTTTAAGATATACTTTTAAGTAATTCAAGGAAGGTGAATATCGCACTGCAAASTGAATTCTAACTCCATGATATCTGATTTTTCTGAAAATCTGAAATTCTCAGTATTGTGCTGATATAAAGGTCAAATGCCATCATTTAATTCTCTGAGGGCACTTATGCTTTCAGATCAGAGGAGTCCCTTCAGTCTGAATGTCAGTGCCAGGGATGCCAGGCTGGGGAGCTCAGTGCAAGCCTTGGGGCAGCCTCCTCTCCATCCAGGAGATCCTCCTCTGGCAGCGCGGTGGGGAGGGAGGGTCTGAGCTTCTACCATGCACATGACCCATGAGCTGTGTTCATTTTAGTGTTGTTGTGCCAATCCAAAGGATGAAAATGTGGCATAAACAGGGAACAGGAGCTGTACTTTCCCTTGGTGTTGGATAAAGGCATCACCACTTCAGTGCTGCTGATCTTCCAGGGCTAATTCAACCTCAGCTACTCCTGCAGGGGAAAATATGGGAGAAAAGTAAACTCCTGATTTGAAGGTTGAGCTGAGAGGATGCAATCMCCATTTGAGTCAAGGGGAACTATAAGTTCAGTCAGGTTGGGATGAGGCAGAGAATGACTTTCCAGATTTAGAGGAATTTGTTGATGGAACAGTGTAGGGTACTTATAGAGTTCCTGTGTGGAGGGTCTGTGTGACATCCACTATTTAGGATTTCTTCTTGGGGATGAGGAGAGTTTTTAAAATTATTTTCGGCAATGGAAAATAACTGCTGAATTTGTCATGAMAGGATGGTAGAAAAAGAAAGACGCATGAAAAACCCCCAAAGGGGTAAATGTTGCTTAAATTGTGGGGAGCTCTTCTACCTTTTTGTTTGTTTGAAAAATGCAACAACCAAATGTGTGAAAAACCTAGGAATGYATAGATCCCCACAGAGGCACAGGACGTACTTCAGTCCTTTGGAATTGCCTTTCTGAGAAATGTGTTAATTTATTTTATTTTGTCCAGAGGCAAAGAAAGGTACTGCCTGTAGCAGGTAATCCTGTAGAAATATGATCATCAAAGCATTGCTTATGCTGATTCCTGCTGAGAAATTACAGGGGAAATGGGCTCAGGACTTGCCTAAGTGAGTTTTGCTACTGAAACACATTTAGATGGAAGTGTGGGTCTCCTAAGATGCAATCAGTTTGCCTTCTGGTGTCATGGTTATGTTTGCAGCAGGTTTATAGCTTTGAGATTGCTATATCTGTTAGGGAACAGATATAAAAGGCATTTCACTGTAATTTGAAGGAACACTTAAGACTCCTGGGGTAAAATCTGGTTTTGGTTGCTAAGTCAAGTTTACTGTTGAGTAATTTTTATATTTAAATTCTGATTCCTCRTTTAAGAAAAATTAAAATAATAAGTATTCCCTGCAAATAGAGTGTGACTACTGGGATATGATTATAAAAATAACAAAGCTTCGTATGTTTCCTAGTATACATTACATTTGTAAAATTTTGAAATTGGTTCAAGTTTGGGCTTTCTCCAGCAGGATGAGAAGGAGACTACATAATTTGCATTTTAGCATAAGACTAATGTAACAAAGAAGACACTGATTCATGTGCTAGATAGTTCTCCTAGGAAGATTTTTATTTTGTAAGCTGTAATCACAGAAATATGTACAGGAGTAAGGAGAAAGAGAAAACTAAAGCATAACATTTATTAACTTACATCATAAATCTTAAAGACAGAGTAATTATATCATCTAAAGGAAACAATTGCTGTTGTAGAGGAAAATAAGTCCAGTTAAAATCTAGCAAAATGTTAAAATGTAACAATTGCTGTTGTAGAGGAAAATATTTCCAGAGGAAAAAATATTAAAAAAAACTTCCACCACTTTTAAGAGACCATATTTTATTTTACACACTCAATTTTAGAAGTTTTATTATTTATTTAAACATGTGCATGAAACTATCTTTTTTTTTCCAGTTTTCATTAGATCCATTGCCTTTGTTAAACAGTAAAAAATAGAGATGTATTTCAGTATGTTGTATTTTAACTTAATTATTCAGGCTTATGTTGCAAGGAGGCTGCCATTTTATAGACAGCATGAATCTTGTCAGTATGCTGTTGTAATAACTGTCATCTGACTAAAATTACATATCTTGCCATTAGTTTTGTGATGGCTTTATGGATGCCAGGTTCAGGATTTTTCAGCTGTAAACACTTTGGGAGGAAGGGGATTGGCTTTGCTTTTCTGACTCAGATATCATCTGGAGCTCATATTCCACAGAAGTGATTGGACCAAAACTAGACTCAGAGTTGTGTCAGAACTTTATTTATCTTTATTTATCTTTATTTATCTGTATTTATCTTATTTCTCTTTATTTCCTCTACTTTTTTAAGGTTTAGGTTTTGTTGATTTTGAGCTTTTTTTGGCATTGGATTTCTTTCTTTTTTTTTTTGCCCTGTATATATGTTGTTAAAAAAAATMAAAAAAACATAGACTGATAATCTAAAAGTTCCTACTTATTTTTTCTTTTAACACCCAGCACCCTTCWCTCATTTTAAAGATTTATAAATTCCCGTTGAAACATGAAAAATTACCAAGTTAAAGCATGAAGAAAAGCTCCAGACATGGTTTTAGCTATCAGGCTAAATAATGATGTCAATGTTTCTTTGTTTTTTTTTTTTTTAAATATGTTGGTACTTTTAAGTGTATTACTTTTTGCAGGAAACATATATTTTAAAAAGCCATAAAAGGTTATTGTTAGTTCTGGTAAAAATGGAATTCTTATTCTTTTAAAGGTGGGAGCATATCTGATCACCAAAACACTCAGAGATATAAAAATTGAGATAGTATAAATTCTAAGACTATCTTCCCTTAATCAATCTTGATTTGTCTCCTTGTTTTTGTTTTCTTTCTGAATGCAATACTTCTTACTAAGCTCTTCTTTTCCCTAATCTCAATTAGATTGTTCCGATGGCAGATGAGTTATTTCATGTTTCAATGAATCTTCACTCTCGTTTCAAAGCCCATAATTTTTGGTACATTTATTATGCAGTTTGTGGGAGAGTATTTTGTTTTAAATGGGAATAAACTTTAGGCTCTAAAATTGCAGACTAATAAGCGTTCATTATTATGAGATTAATGCTTCAGTGAAACAAAGTTGTCTTTGATGCTTTCTTTTAAAAGTGTGTGGTATTTCCTTTTTATCATGCCACTGCCACAACTGCGAAGTATCAATTGATCCTAGGGTATTTTTCTGGGAAAAAGAAACTTCATTGAATGAAGGAAATCCTAATTCCTTCAGAATGTTTTCTAAAAAACTTAGCTTCTAGCTCATTTCACAAAACTGGCTCTGATTTCTTCTGTTACCGACTAAAATAGTACCTGATTGTCTTTTCAGCTATGACCTTTTAAGTCTTTGACTTTTTTGTTTGTTTGATTGTTTAGTTTGTTTTAGTTTTGGTTTTGGGTTTTTTTTTTTCTTTAGTACATCTTCAGTGCTTAATTTCAGCCTGGTTCTGAGCTTTTCCTGTGGCAATGTTTTGGGCATCATTTCATCAATGGTCCTTGCTTGTAGCTCTCCCCTGTAGGTGATTTGAAGGTGGCTGCATAAATTTATCCAAACAGTGCTCCATAACTGCTGAAGGAGATCCTGTAATGATGTGTTTTCATATGGCAAGGACATAATAGTTGTCCCAGGGTTGTGCCAACCAGGAGAAGCTACAAAAAGGAACTAGTCCAGGACCATCCCCTTTCACCCCTCTTAATCATTTTTTCCTGCCTGCTTTGCTGTGACTGCACATAGAGACATTATTACCCCTCAGATACCCAGATCAGAAACAGTACAACATGGCATCATCCTCTTCCAAGCCTTTTTTTCTCCTTCTCCTCTTGATTAAAATCACCAGTGCCTGGCAAACGAGAAGGTACATTTCATATGTTGGCTACTCAGGGTTATGGAAAGGAAAGTGTATTACTCATTCTCTTATTGTGTTATGAATATGAAAAGATAATTTTAAAAAATTGTTATTATTTCACATTCTTCCTCTGTAGGGTTAAACAGAACCATGTTGTGTTCCTGGCTTAAAACAGGCGTACAAGTAGCATAGCTCTTTACTTTAGAGCATTTTTCTTTTTTCTGATTGCAATTTCAAACCAAAACTCTTACTAATATGTGAAGGTATTGTTCAGAAGACCTCTGAAGGAAAATCCATACTTCATTTATGCCTCCCTTTCATCAGGACTAGTCAGAGCACTGAGAGCATGAAGGTGTCACTGGGAAAAAGACAGGTAGCCTTGAGCTGGGTGGCAAGTGATTCGTTAGCATTGCTAAGGAGGCAGCTTTGTGTAGGGAGCAGGGTTCTCACTGAAAATGTGCTCCTCTGGCATGAGAGGAGGAAAGATGCAGATAAAGGCTGGAACAAACAAATTTTCAGTTGTGGTTCCTGAAGAAAGGCAGAGCATAGCACTGCTGTGCTCATGATGTGCGGCACAACAGCCACAGGCTGGCTGCTCTCAAGGCATGAGCAGCAGCAGCAGCAATAATAACTCACAGGTATTTTCAGATCAGAATATATGGGGATAGTCATCTCATTAGCAATCAAGGATATAATCTCCTAAACACTCATTTCAGAAGACAGTTATTGACATAGTACCACTCCATATGAAGAAAAAATACATTTAATATCATCTTGCAGAATGTTGTGTCAGAATTTGTAGATGTTGCTTTGATTTATTTCATCAGGGAAGGCAATAAGGTATTAGGAAGAATGAAGGATTAAACATAATGTTCATAAATTTCTTCCACCTATTATGTATTTTCTGGTAGTCAACTTTTTATTTGAGATATAGTGGGGGATTTTTTAAAATAAAATTTTAATTGCTGTCATTCTGATGTGGCAAATAGAGGAAGAAACCTATAAATGTCATTGGTTCTGCCTGGCCAGTCAGCAGCCCATGCTSTCTCCAAGTGAATGGGACTAAATGTAGGGAAGAGGGTTAAATGCCTCGGGCTTTAATCAACAGGAAATATCAGAAATAGTGATTGGCCTGGGTTATAAGGCATATTCTTAATTTCTTGGTTACTATCTGGTATCTGTACGGAAGCTTGGAACAGTGTTTGAAGAAAGAGGCACATTTTGATAAACCTGTTAGGTAAAACTTCCATGGCAATTCACTTTTCTATTCTCAAGAAATTCTCCAGTCCTCTTTCAGCCAATTTATTGAACACATCCAATAGCTTAGGCACTGGCTGACAACTGATGTAGTTCTTAGCTGTGTTTACTCTAATATTTGAACTTTATTAGTCAGRGTGTCAGGAGGCTGCTGCCAGAGCTTTTGATGAAGACATCTGGATTTATGCCTTTTTTATAATTTTTTTCTTTTTATTACTGTCTGCTAAGAACAGAAATGTGAGACTCCATGTCCTCGGGTGCAGCCAGTCAGAATTTTGGTGTGTCCATTCAGCATTTGTTGTGAACCATGTTCTAGTCAGTAGTGAAGCTGAAAGCTCCAAAGGGTAAGGGAGAAATGTGTCCATCTTAGAAATGTTGACATTTTAAATTTGTGTGTAAAGAAATAGATATATGTGTAAGCAATTTTTTAATATTATAATTGCATATTATTAACAATTGATATTATAATTATAGAGCCATAGAATTACTTGGTTTGGAAGGGACCCTTAATGGTCATGTAGTCCAGTTCCCCTGCAATGAGCAGCAAATTCTTCCACTAGATCAGGTTTCTCAAAGCCCATCCAACCTGATGGTTGAATGAATGTTTCCAGTAATGGGGCATCCACCACATCTCTGTGCAATCTATTCCAGTGTTTCACTGCCCTTATATAAAAAAGTCTTCTTTTATCTAGTTTGAATTTGCTTTCTCTTTGTTTAAAACCAATTCTCCTTGTCCTATGGCTACAGACCATAGTGAGCTACAGTTTAATAAACTGCCATTCCTCAGTACATTTTACGACATAATTGATACTATTTACTGAGTTTGGTTTAAAAGTCATTTAGAACTTGGGTATTTTTACCCAAGCTAGAAGTTTTTTCTGATTCTTAGATTTSTTTCCTTGATTTTAAACCCAGTTGCTCTAGGCACTAACTTCTGTGTTCTGCTTTCTGAAGACATTCAAGCAATCAAATTTTGCTCACATCAGTGCTCCTTGTAAACAAATTTTAGGTTTCCACACTTTAGTATGCACACTGGGAGTGGAACTGTACACAGTGCTATGGTATTATTTGACACAGAAATAGAAGCGAGTTCCCAAAACCCCCAACCAGAACCTGTCACAGAAACAATTAAATATGCCATTCTTAGCTAGGAAGGTACAGGAAGATGCAATATCTTTGTGTGAATGTGATGAGAGAAAATTGCATTTAAGCTCTGGTCCCAGCCAATAAATCTTACAGCTGCCTAACTTTTCTTGGAATGATGCCGCAGGCAAAGCATACAAGTATCCCAGAAAAGAAAAAAAAGAAAAAAAGTCCCTTARTGTTTTCAAGATTCTCTTTATCTGTTGTTTCACCATAAATTTCAAGTCCTTTCACACAGAGACTCGGAGCCTTAGGGCTTTTTGTAAAGTTTTAGTGACTGTGTTACACTTATCCCATAGAGCAAAAAGAAACTGTATCTTGTCACATCTTCCCATTCACATCACACRTTTTAAAGATCAAGTATTCCAATACTCACAGCAATGAGTCACCCTCAATCCACAGTGTGCTTAAAAATTAAGAGAACTTTTGATGTACTCACATAATACATTCAGTTGAACAGTACTTTCCATGAAGTGATAAACTGTGACAAAATAAGCTACTTCATTAAATAATTATATTTTCATAACTGTTCTTCTGCCTTTGGTTTAACTCAGGTTGTACCTGAGCCATACTACACTAATGAAGTGATTTTTTTTTTCATTCGGGTTTAGTAGGCACATGTAGACCTCTGAACAATCATCTTTGGAAAAGATTATACAAGAAATATGTGCAGGCGTAGAGAGAACCTGCAGCTTTGGTAGTATTCATTATTGCTGAAGGGTCTAGCTGTAAAACTACACTCATGATTTAGGCCTCAGAGCATTTCTTAGTTACTTTTTCTACTTGAAGGAAGGAAGTTGTTTTATGACATTCATTCCCTTTCCCCTCTCCCCAGTTTTCTGTCTGGAGTGGATGCCAGTTTAGGCTCTTGGCCAAAACTGTTCCTGGAAGTCAAGAGCTGAGTTCTGTTCCTATCAGAAGTGCTCATGCAACAGTTTCTTGGTGGTTTTCAAAAGGATGTTTTTCTCACTGGTAATGTAGCCCCATKTTGCCAGCCAGAGAAGAAGCAGAAGAACACTTTTACTCAAGTCTGTTGAATTGGGAAGTGTTGACAGACATGGAGACAGTTTCAGGAATATATTGATGGCAACAACTATTGTTATTCCAACTGTGCATGTATTAAAGTCAGACAGGGATAAGCCTGAAATGGTTTTGAAGAAGCTTTGTGCCAGCATCAAGGAAGCATCTTTCCTGAGCTTTTGTTGTTCCTGTTGAGAGAAGATGTGAGTGGGACCTTATGGGAAAGGGCAGTTAATATTCCTTGACAGGAAATATCTSTGCACCATGATGTTGAAACATCTTTCTCTTCCAGGTTTTCCTAATTGAACMTAAAATGTCTTTGGGTAACTACACAACGAAAAAAAAAAAGCATGGATTTTTAAGCTAAAATTATGAAAGCAGGCAAAAGAATAAAAAGAGGAATTTAAAGTGAATCTTCTGTCATGACCACTCCAAGCAGACAAGCACAATGATAGTCACAGTCTGGCATTCTGGCCAGGTTTGATTTCACTACAAATTTGAGTACTTGCTGRTTTCTAAAGGGAAGATATCAGGAATTGCTGAGTATCTGGATGAGAGGAAGGCACTAAAACTTCCCARGTGCCACTGCTGTTGCTAACATTTTTGAACTGCATGCTGTAGCTAGGGTACCATGTGTGTGTTGAACCTTTCTTTATGCATTTTCAGTGTTTTCTGGCTGGGATACTGTTTTGCTTGTCTTTTTGTACAATTTTCTATCCTTTGGACCAAATCTAGTAACTSCAAAACAACCTGGGGGGATGCTGCATGCAGCAGCATCCACATGTTACACATCACCTCGTTGAAGTGGGAGTTGATGCAGGTGTCTGTCACTTTTACTGGAACTGGTGTTCTGYTTGTATCAACTGAACTAATATTTTTCTGGGAAATTTACAAGATAAGTACTTTCTGGTGATAATGAGGTTGTTAAATTCTGCATTTTTTGCATAAGAAAGGTCAGCAATAAAATATTTTGAATCAAGTAGTGTAACAGCATGTTTTGTAATCTTAGTAAATATGCCCTGAATTATAAGTAGTTAAAAAAAATAAATATTAACTGCTCAGGGAACATATATTCACACAACACCATGTGCAGTACCTGGTTTAAGAATTCACCTTTTGTAATTGTTTTAACTAAAATTTGAGCGATTTTATATACATTGTTGATATAATCAAAATCTCAGCTATTGTACTGATACAATACAAAATTGATTGCACTCTGATATTATGCAAAACAGTGTTAAAAATGAAGCCTGGCAGGCAAAGTGATCCTTGGCAGCTGCCACCCTGCTCGCTGGTGCCATTCRGCGTCCTAGATATGCTGGAAGTTTGGCAAGATGCAGGAGAGAGGGTTTAATTAGGCCACAGTTTTACTAATTCAACTAATCTGTGAGTTATGCATCAATCACCCCATCACAATGCAGAGAGTCACTTCTTCCTCTGTCGTTCCTGCCTGTTTGGGAAGTGCTCATGGTTTCACCTGGTGTGGGGCTGGGAGGGCTGAGGCCATGGGGCTCCTCAGTTCCTGTCTGCCTGAGAAGTGACTCTCTAAGGGTCTCACCTTCTCCTAAATCTGCTTTCAGCTCTGGCTGAGGGAGAAAAGGTTCTTGCTGAASTGGCTGCTAAGTTACTGTTGTGTGCCCTTTCAACCAGGGCATACAGGCCAGCCCAAATAATTCACTGTTCTGTGASTCTTCTGGGGATTAAAAAAAATTAGTAAAATATGCACAGTGTCTCCTTCAAACTTTTCATGAAAAAGGACATTMATTGAAAAATGGACTTTCAAGGTCTCTGTGCTGAAGTTGAGAAGGTTATTGAGCACTAAGAGCTGTGGATGGTGAATTCAACTTCTGTTTCACGTTTGGGTTTTTATCTCAAATCCCATCTAAAAACAAACACACACACACACAAAAATCCCCTGAACCCATGACTACAAGTGCTTTTTTGTGCRTACATTAATTTCCAGAGAAACCAAGCTGGCTTAGTCCAGTTTGTCCCCCTTCGATATTTTATGCATATTATAACAAAATAGTAGGCATCTAGTCTTAAATATCCAAAGCTAAACCAGATTATTCAATGACAGGGGTAGAAACTATGGAATATGTTATTTCTGCTGACAAGGGAGGGTAGGAAAGGTATAAGATGCTTTTCTTTGTGGCCCCCACTGTTAACTTGCATTGTGGCATGAGCCCTGGACACCTCAGGGAGAACTCTCCTTCCTAAGGCAGTAAGTCTGCTGTGAAGTAGAAGGCAACCAGCATGGATTTTGTTTTAATTTAGAATATATATTAAAACATCTTTTAATGTGGCTGTGTAGCTTTATTTCCCATTACAGGAAGAGAAAATGGGAAGATTTTATATTCTGGGCTCTTACTATGGTATTTATCCCAGGAAGGGGAGAAAGTATTCCAAAGTCAACTGCTGACATGCACAGAAATCCAGACAACAGGAACCCCAGACTCCATGGCCAGGCTCGTTCACTGAGTATTAAGGAATTTTGTTTCTGCATCCTAAATCCTTGGGGGTTTTGGGAACATTTTACAGATAAAATGGTTTGGATAAGTTTTCTCTGTTTGGGGTGTTTGCTTTGTTATTTGAGGGACTCCCTAGGGTTTTTCCGAAACAATTTCTCATGTTTAATGACACGTGTCACAGAAKTGTCTGGGATTTTAACTTAAAGCCTCAACTGAAAAGCAAAACCTTGGAAGTGTTGCCTGTTAAGAACTCTAAGTTGCCAGCTTTAGAGATTWTGGATTTGTTTTAGCAGTTGCAGTCTCATCAGCATTATTAATCTGGTTTTAATATTAATGCAACCCAAACAACATAAGTAATTAATTCAGGAAAAAATTATCAAAGAAAAATAAGTTTGAGCTATTACAGGAATTGGGAATATGGCAGAATTTGCTTTAATTAATTTTGTTATATATAGCTGTCGTATGCATGTTGCCAGCTGGTTAATGATCCATCAGAAAACCAATACAGTGAATTGGAAATACCACTAAAGCAGAATATATCTGCAGCAGCAGTAGAAGTAACCAATAGAACACATTTCAAAGCATGTGATCTCCAAAACATTTATTGACCAACTGCTATTGAGCTAGTTCCCTAATTTAGCTTGTGTGACAATCATCTGCATTTGGTGAAAATTGAGAGAAACATGGAATGCTTTGCTGGAGAGCTGTACCAGATGAGAGTGCTGATGAAGTCAAAACCGCAGCGAGCTGAGTGCTGGCCCAGAGGCTGCACAGAAGGGCAGCCTGTAAGGTGTGTGCTAGATCTGGGTGGTTTGGTTTAGAATTTTGAATTTTTGAATTTAATTAATTTTGACATTTTTTTTTAATTACTGGTACATCTGTTATACATAATTTTATACATGGACTGCAACTGTAGAAGAAATTAACAAATTAATGTGCTTAAGTCAGTAATTATTTCAAGCACTGTACTGCTGAACTATGTATTTTTCTSAAGAAGTCAGGGTATAAATGGAAAAAGGTTAAAGCTGTGTAGCTCATATCAGTCTGATTTAAAATGAGCTGTAAGAGAACAAAATACATGTTTTATGTAATTAGCATGAACTTCATGTCACTGTTCAGTTTTGTGCTAACAGAACATACAAGCCTTCCTTAAGGAGGAAGATTGGGAACATTTGGTTAAGAGTTCAAAGTCACTAATTCTCTGAGTGTTAAATAGAGAAACTGTATGTTTCTGCTTCCTGATGTGTGTTAAATATTTGGAGAATGAGTTAMCCAGATTTATTTTTTCTTGCTAGAACCTACTGTTTTAAATTCAGTGTCACTGAAATACATATGCTATGTGAGAACCAAATGTAGACTGTGTGTTGGCTTATCTGTAGACGTAAGCAGAGGTTGACATTAAAAATCCTCAATAGTTACTGCATGTGAGAGATTATATTATCCAYGTTTGCAGCAGTGTTCAGATGACTAAATCACACAGCAATATTCAGAATTAATGTAGAGTATCCACTTTTTAGTGTGCCGTGCTCTGCATCTCAGAGAACTGTTTCTGTAGCATTTTTTTAATAACTTTTTAACGTCCTGTAATATGAAATCCTATTCTTGCTGRGGAAATCACTGCTTGTTATTGTTGTAAGTACATCTGTAATAAAATCTTGAAAAAAAAAATTGCCATGAACATGATCAATCTTATTTCAAAAGGTTGATCATGAGTCCTCCAAACACATTTTGAGATCAGTGTGTCTTGAGCTTTCATCTTATGACAAATGCCTGAACCTAGCTGAATTTTATGTACTTGTGATTCAGTTAGAAAAATAAAGGTGAATTCTGCACAAAAATAACTGGATAAGCTATGGTGCAGGGGAGCAAAGTTTTTAAACCCCTGAAAGTTCCAGCTCCTGGGATGTCTGTCAGGTTCCTGGCTGGATGACTTGAGACATACACGTGTCAAACTTCTCTCTGGCCAGCAACGTGTTCCTGTCTGCATGACGAGGCATCTGAACATTTCCATTGGAAAGGGTTTATAAGCATCCATGTGGAGAGGATGGTGACAGTGGCCTTTTGGTTTACAGAGACATGACTTTTATGCATTTTTAATTTTCAGTTTTTCATACACTTGTCTGTAGTAATTTTTTTTTAAATCTTGAGCAGTCAAAGCTACATTTGCTGGAATTTTCAGAACTTGTCCTCTCCAAATGGTTGCAATATTTCCATAAAAAATGAAAGTATTGGTGTGTCTAATTATATTGGAAAGTGACTGTTTATGCACAGATTACTCTTATACATCAGAAATCCTATAATTGAAAAGTAGTTAATATAGAATGATTAACACTAAGAAATAATAATTCCTGTCTGTGTTATCCAAACAAACTTCCCAGTGCTTTTATTGGAGGCGTTTATTAATCTAAACATGCACAGTATATCATTAACGTATTTTCTTGCATGATTGATCGATTGAATTAGTTGTTCACTGGGCGAGGCATGAAGTACCTAAGTATAATGGGAGGCAGGGAAAAAGGGAAGAGAAATTGACTTTCTCCAGGAGATATATTAGCAAAACAGATGAACCAATTTTTGCTAAGCAAAATCAGCATTCATTTCTGCATACTGGAGAGAGTGCATTATGTAGAGCATCATGTAGAGCTGAAGGTCAAGGCCAATCTGCTTGCTTCCTATTTTTCAGTGATCCATTATTTACTCTTGCTTGATCAGAGTCACTGGTGCTTCTAAAGAGAAAAAAAAAAAAAAAAAAGAAATTGCATCAAGAAGAGTCTCTACAAGGTACCTTAGTTACCACTGTCATGTGTACACACCATCACAATAGAACTCAAGCACCCTGAATGCATTCAGTCCCTCTAGTAGCAGTGAAACAATTAAAACAAGTAGATATGTCATTGCCATAAGCTGGAGATGGGCTGGGAAGAGAGTTGTCACCCAAATAGGCTGGAGTTTCTCTGCCTCTTTTTACAGTTTTCAGTACTGTAAAAAGCAGAATACCACTTGATGAGTGTTTTTCCACTTGTCATTTATTTCTGCTTTTTCCAAACTGAGGACAGATCTGTATAAGACAAAAAATTATGTATTTGTGTTATTGTAGATTCTGGGAGCGCAACCCATGGAGCTTTCTCTCTAAAGCAATTCATTCCATATGGGTGGGTTGCTATAATTATATCTATGCAGATGCTGAATCCACTTACAATATGCAGAAACCACGGCTGTTGTTTTTGCAGAAAAATGCAGAAAAMGCTAGAGACAAAAGCCAGCTATTAATCTGGCCCATTAGTATGTGGACAGAATGACTGATACTGGTTTCTCCTCCCAGATTCTCCATTTGTCTCTGGGCTGTTTTTCTATACAGCTAGTGCACACAAAAGATACAAACACTGGTGTATTGCAATTTCCTTCTTCTCCAAAAAAGATAATTTTGGGGTGTTTTTTGGTTTTTTGGGTTTTTGTTTGTTTGTTTGTTTGTTTGTTTGTTTTTTTCCCAGAACAAAAAGGGCTACTCCCCATAGACCTGATGTGTCTAGGAATGTATGTGTGGCTGAACTGTATCTCATCCACTGTGTACTGTGTTGCAGGTCAGTAATACTGAAGATAAACCACAGTGGGTCCTCCCCATAATGCCATGCTTATTTGTCTGGAAATGCTTTTCATCATTCCCTCATTTCCCCCGCTTCCTTTTTTGTAATTCTAAGGTATCTGGGTGGGATAGGATTCTGGTAAAGTATATTTTGCCATACCAGATGCTCCCATTCTCTTTTCATTGTTGTATGTCTTACTAACATATGAAATGTTTTTCTGGATATCTTAATCTATAATCTTGCACATTTTAAAATCAATTGAATTAGAAATTAAGCCTAGGTTGAGTTCTTGAGTACTTCAGATCTTCCCTGCAAATACAAGCTATATGATCTATGTGCTCAAACTCAACTGTCGTGAAATACCATGTAAATTCCTTCTTGCTGTGTCTATGATTTCAAAATCGTAATGCAGCTAGAAGTGTGAAATATTAAGCATATCCTTTTATGTACTTGGAATTGATGGCGACTTCAAAGTCAGTCCTCATTCATTGCCTGGTTTGTTTCACTTCAGCAATGACTTGAACTGTGAACAAGAAGGAGCTGACAGTATTTTCAGATAGGCACTTTATAGTTGTGCACTTTGCAACTATATGATAGGACTATCTCTGTTGCCTTGAATGCAAAATTAGCTTGTTGATACGTGCTGCTACAGACAGAGGAACAGATGTAGTAATTCTACTTTATTTACATGAAATCTCTAAAAAGGCATTTTCTGGCAGCATGCTAGGAATAAATACAGTATCACATATAGAAACGGCGCCATGCTATGTTAGCTCCTTCAGGTGTCAGCTGTGCCATTTGGATGTGGGCGAGAGCAGRGAGTCAGATCCCTCCCAGAAGGGCTGAGAGCTCTCTCTCATTCAGCAGCCCAGCAGCAACCTGCCCCTCTGCCCAGGGTCTCTGCTGAGGGCTGTGCAAGGGGCACCCACTGGTAGCACCCCTGTGGGAGCCCTAGAGGAGGATATCAGATGTTCTGACTTTTTATTTCTACTCATTTTTTCAAAACAGGAAACCCTCTTACCTTGTTTCCTCATTTGTTTTTGGGGTTTAGGTTTTTTGGTTTGAATWTTGTTTGTTTGTTTTGAGKTTTTTTTTGTTTGTTTGGATTTTATTTTTTGCTTTGTTTTGGTTTTTGTACATTTAGTTTCCCCACCTGCCTGCCCCCCTCACCATTTACTTTCTGTGACTTGGATCTCCCCTGAGCTCATGTTTTCAGGCTTGTTTTTCACAGCCAAGACCTTGAGGAACTTTACAGAGATTCAAAACTTGTGGGGGAAGAAGGGGCTATCAGGGTGGGGAGGGATTGCAAACCATAGAAAAGTTCAATACATATAAATTGAGTAAAGAAGTGAGGCTTAAGTAAAACCCTATGGGTCTTTTGAGCCCAGAATACAAGAACTGGTGAGTGATGCTGAGCTGGCAGCTGCCACAAGGGAAAGCTTTCCTGGGGGACTCAGCCTTTTTCCCCCTTCCTCTCTCCTCTTTTGCCATTGTGCAAAAACTGAAGAAGAATGTATTACTCCAGTGATAGTCCTTGCTCTCCCCTCACGACTTCRGTTAACTATCAGGTTTAAGCCAGGCTGTTTCCTCTATTGAATTGTCCCTTTTCTCTCTCATGGGTATTCAAACTTTCCACCRTGGGGCTGGGGTTGTTTATTCAGCTTATGGGCAAAGATGAAATGCCTTGACTCTGAACTGCAGGCAGAAGTGGTGGGAGGAGACACAGCTAATTTGACTTGGAGGATGATTGATGTGTAGATGTCAATTTCTATTAATATTCTTTTGAAATCACTGACGCAAGCATSTTTTTCCCCCACTCAACAGAAAATATAAATAGAAAGACAACAAAACAACCCTATCCCTTTAATTCACGATACTCAGAAGCAGTTAAGCAAACTCTGTCATTTGAAAGTGTCCTCCACAGGCTGGCAAAAAGCAGCATATRGTGGTGCTCTTACCACTTTAAGAATATCAAGATGCTGTAACAGAGCTATCCACTTACTGTTAAAATGTATAAAGAACAAAAAGCAAGTGTCACCTACAGATAGGCTTAGATAAATTGCTTAAAAATGTACAGCTCCCTCATTAGACAGCCATTCATTGCATGAAAAGAACTAAATGCATTTGTCGAGGTGTAGCTATAAAAGCCACGTTCAAAATGAAACAGAGTTGAGAGCCTGAACGCACAGAACCGTTATTCAGAAGTAGCTTTCGAGCAGAGAGTTTCAACGGGAAGGTGCTGTTTGGTTGGACACAAATCAGCAAACGTTTAGCTGAAGCTGAATAATTCAAGCGTGCACGAAGAGCTTTCTGAAGAGAAAAAACGCAAGAATAAAAAAGAGAGAAAATCTTCAAACATTTGCATCAGCCTTAGAGGACAATACAAGCAGCAGGATTTGAAACAGATTTACAGATGCACTCTCTTTAGGCAGGGAGAATGCTCATTAAATGCAAGATGCTTCTGTGGCTCGTGGGCTTGCACGGAGGTAGAGGTTTGCAAGACTGACGTATCAGATAAAGTCAGAGTGGTTACCACACCGACGGTGTAGCAGCTGCATAATAAATGATGGAGAGAATCATGTTAGGCATGCCCACCTAACCTAACTTGAATCATGCGAAAGGGGAGCTGCTGGAATTCAAATAGACTTTCTGGTTCCCAGCAGTCGGCAGTAATAGAATGCTTTCAGGAAGATGACAGATGCAGGGGAAAGATGCTGTTTTGCACTATCTTGATTTGTTACGGCAGCCAACTTATTGGCATGATGGAGTGACAAGAAAAGCAGCTGGCATGGAAGGTAGGATTATCAAAGCTATTGCATCATTATGAATGTAATTAGAAACTGACCATGACAAAGCATATGCTAGAATGAGCTGTGACTGATGACAGAGGATTTGTTGCTGAGGTCTTGAAACTCTGGAAACAAAATTCCTCGTGCAAAATGGATTTTGCAGTTTCATTTATGCTCGTGTTACTCTTTCTTTCCTGCTTGCCTGCAAGCTCGGGGAATTGTGCTTGCTTGAAAGAGAGTGTTCTGTTAGGATGAGACTGAAGAATAAAGTATTTTCTAAGTCTCTGAAGCCTCAGGTAGATAGAAACAAACAAATGTGAAACAAGACTGGGAAAAGCTCYCTCTGATTCACTAGCAAGCTCTGATTGATATATTGGCATATTGAGGAATTCCAAGGAAATGAAGATGCATGCACTGAATGCTCTGGTATAATGAAAGGATATTATTGCATGTCTCTGCTTTACAGTTAGTTTTTACGACAGGTTTTATTCCCCATCAGTTTTTAGCTCTTGACATTTATCCGGTTGTTCAGAATTATATAAAGAAAATACATCAATATCTCCTGCAGGGTTTCTCAACAACTCCAGCATCTGTTTCAGCTATTGAACTGTATTCACGTTTTGCCAACTTGATGCCTACCCAGCTGGTCTGTCATTTCTCGCTTGATTACTGTTCTTAATTTCTCTGTATCAACTTGTTTCAGACAGGATTCTGAAAGCTGTTAATGAGAAATGACAGTAACTGCTTAACTGTTGAGAACTTGAGTATTCTCTTATTTTTGAAACATTAGAGAGCATTTCTGTGTGCATTTTATTAAATCATGTTCTGTGTTGCACTGTGAGGTTTTAATATAATAATTGAATTTAGCTGTGAATACTTTAGATGGGTCACAAACATAACTTTTAACTGAATATTTTGAGAGAGTTTGAGAAAATTTACAGGTGTTTTCTTTGGTGTAGGTATTGTCTTATTACATGATCCTTCCTCCTGTCCCCCGCTCCCCCCACAACATATATATTCTCCCTCTCTGCCACGGTGAACAGTCATTAAGTGTATATTGTACATATTGAAATATATTTTATCACCACTAGGGTGAAACGGCTAAGCTGCTCCGAACAGGTGATAGGAACAGGTTTAAAACAGACGTCAGCTCTATCAGAGTGGATCACCCTCGATCACAGAAGTGAAAGTAGTGCTTTGTAWATGWAAGGCATTSTCTTTCTTCCTATTCAAAGGTTCARCAACCACTCAAACACTGCTTGATAGCCCACAGGCTATGATTATGTTAARTTACTTGGATTATTTTGCTTTATTAAATGCTTTCTTCTATGTAAACTCTATTCTTCATTAGATTTATAGTTCGTTTCACAGGTGATAATCACAAAATCTCTTGTCAAACTGGATATTCACTTTTCTGACTTTATCTTAAATTACTTTGTTGGCTGTACTCTGTGTTGTCTTGTCAACAGGGATCAGGCTATTAAAGACTAAATGTTGCTGAGTAAAACTGTAACAGTTTTAAAAAGATAGATGTTTCTAGATACACAGCAGTGAACCAGCCTTTGGAAAGTTTGAATGTAAGGATTAGTAAAACTTATAGCTAGTGTTATTTAGCTTGAGCATTTCCCTGTTTTGATCATCTACAAGAAACATTTAAAATGGTTTTGTAACTGYTGGGAGGGGAGATGTACTTATTAACAGAGAGGATCACTGTGGGGTATGAGTAACCAGAAATAGTTYTGTAGTTTCGATGAAAATAAAATTTTATTCTATTTCATAGAAGTTCAATTAAATTTAACAATACTTTCTCATTGTTGATCACGGTGAAACCATAGAGGGAGTAACCCCTATAAACAGTTTAAGTCCCATTCTCCTTGTCAGGGTAGCAGTAAAACTGTTTTAGATCGCATACATTGTATTTATACTCCTGAAGCTGCTTAGTCTCTTCACGTCTCCAGAGTGCTGGCTGGCAATCATTATGCAGTAGTTACTTAAAATGGTCTTTTCCCTGAGATGCCAGTAATTTTAACTTCATGCTGTCTGTGGCCATCACCCAGCTGACAAGTGATTTTATAGTTTGTTTCTGTTTTCCCTTCAGTATTTGGTTTTAGCTTTCTCTTTCACTGATGAATTAATAGGACACTAGGTGGAGCCAGCTGTTGATTATAAATAGATCTACAGTAATACAGGCCTGTCTAATGAGCAAGCCCCGGTATATAATGCTTATTATTAAAAAGAACAATTTAAAATGTTAAGAATTGAGTTGAAACTTAGTCATGAAAGTGTAGATCTGGCGAGACTAGAGGAAACCATATATTAATTTTCCTTTCCTTTTATTATCTTAGAAGCTCGTAATCAAATATGAAAAATAATAATAAGGAAAGAGCATCTACATTCAATAAAGAGGGCTAGGAAGCAAAGGAACGGAAATAGAAAAAAGGGRGAAGCAGCAATAAGAACCAGCAGATGTTTCTACTACAGATACATGCAGATATCCAGTTGTGTGTTTATCTGTACATCCTTTGCCTTATGCACACAGATTTTCTCTCATCCTTACATTTAAATCTTCCTTCCTTTCTGTCTTCCTGAAGTAATTTATAGAGCTGAATCTTTCACTTTAYATTTAGATATGGGATGCATGTTTTCAAATCTCTTCTTGGGAGGGCGTTCTAGAAGGTGTGCAAGGGCACAGACAGTTGTCACTCATATGTTGGCCAGACATAATTAAGAAAACTCTGGAAGGTTATTTTCTGACTGAGGTGGAATCTGGTTGTATGTGCTCCTTCAGATAATTCTGGTTATTAATCCTAGTCAAGAATAAGGACTCTGTAGTCCTCAGCAGTGTGACAACACGAGAAAAATACACTCACTTCCACACAGATACGCAGATATGTACCTCAGGTGTGGTAAAACATTAATTCAGCAAAGAAGAGATAAAAATSAGGGTGCATGTTGATGCTTGGTTACATGAACTGAAGAGGAAAAAACAGGAAATAAGAAGTGTGAGGTGACAGGCAAAAMCAGAGATTAAGGATGTGGGCTGGAGCAGTCTGGCAGAACAATGACAATTCCCATCAGCCTCTGTTAAGTGAAGCACTTGCAAGTTCAGTCAGTGCCTTTTTTTTACAGGATTAAAAGGGAATTAGGGTAGGGAGAGGCTCAAGMTAGTCAGGAAAACTTGTGGAGGAGGGAAATGACAGCCGCCTAACACTCCAGGAGTAATGAAGTTTAGAAGACTGGAGATTGACCTTTTWGGATGTTATTCATAGAAACTTATAATTTTAGTAGTGACATGAGGGTTAGAATGGTCCTGTTAAYAAAAAAATCAAATTGTGCATGGACCTAGTGCTTGGAGGAGCCTTGCAAGAAGCAGTGCTGCATTGTCAACTGTAAGAGATCTTTTTCTGTTATGAGCTGTGCAGTTTGTGCTCAACAGCAGAAGCATGGGAGGATATCAGTTATGGTGGAGACAAAGATTATTAGTTTTGCAAATCATTGAATTGAGGCTAGGCCATGATTTTATGTTTTTAAAATTTATTTTAATGGATAGTCTTAGCCAAAACCATGACCTTTRAAATGTGTTATGGTGTCAGTACATCTATATCTGCTTCTGTACATTTTCTGCCCACCAGCATCCCAGGACTAGCTTTGAATGAACTCATCCTGACATGTCCTGAATTTTCTTTCTGACAAAAGGAAGATGTGTGTAGTGTGGCAGCTCTTGGCTTTCTGCTGCTGGTCACCTGCTGCTTCACTCAGTTTGTGGTTCCTCCTGAAAAAGGCTGAAATTTTAGTTCAGAAATACCTGCAGTGTGGGGAAGTGTCTGACCATCTTGGGCAAGGGTTATGAGGAGCTAAGCCAGAAGAAAAAATTTGTGCTCCTTCTCTCTGTCAGTCAAAGCTGTCCTTTTAAAAATCCACTAGAATGAGGGGAAGGGCAGGAGGAGGGGAAATAGCACATAAGGTGAGGAATGAAAGGGTTTGTGTATTCCATGAGACAGTCATTTGATGAATGAATGGCAATTGCCTTGTAAGAAAAGMACAAGGAAAGGCACATATGGAAGTCAAATTGTCCAAGGGATGTTAGTGAGCATCTGGTGATGTACTGCCAGAAAACATTATACAAAGACATATTGTATCTAAGCAAAATGTATTAATAAATTAAGGCTATTAGCAAAGAAGGAAATATTTTTGTCCTTCAAAACCCAGAGTTCACATTTTGTAGGTTTTTAATTTAGTTATTCATACTGTGTAACAGAATTAAGATTACTAACAATTTTAGAGGGACATATTTGATAATAAATGCTAAAGGGTATCCTTTCTCTCTACCCCTTATAGAAGTTGGGGGGCTTTTGGGTTGATTTGTTGGTTTGTTTTGTTGTTTTGTTTTTTTTTTTCTCAGAATATTAAACCACATATCCCTGAAATCATATGGTTTAACCTCTCCCTCTACTCTGCCCTTGTGAGGTCCCACCTGGAGTACTGGCTCCATGTGTAGGTCTCCTAAAACAAAAAAACATGAACCTGCTGGAGTGGGTGCAGAGGAGGGCCATGAMGATGATCAGAAGGTTGGAGCACCTTTCCTRCAAGGACAGGCTGAGAGGGTTGGGGCTGTTCAGCCTGGAGGAGAGAAAGCTCTGGGGGAGGCCACAGAGAAGCCTTCCAGTACCTAAAGGGCACTTAAAGAAAGCTGAGGAGGGACATTTTACAAGGCTCTGTAAGTGACAGGAAAAGGGGGAATTGTTTTAAGCTGAAGGAAGAAAAGTTTTGATGAAAAAGCATGTGAGAGGGATAAAAAATGGGAACAAGTTTTCCAGAGAGGTGGTGCTTGCCCCATCCCTGGAAACATTYAAGTTGGAAGGGGGCTCTGAGCAACTCCATCTAGCTGAGGTTGGAATAGATGACCTTTAAAAGCTCCCTTATAATTCAAACTATTCTATGATTTCTTAAACTACAAAGTACCAGTGGTGTTGGATCTTTCCTCCTCTATGCCACTAGCTCCAAAATGTCCATGAGATTCACTGCAGAACTGAGGATATGAACACAGGAGCTGGACATGATAGACCCAGTGATGCAGTCATGAAACAGGCAGAGCTGAAATGGAGATGTGAGAGAAGAGAAATCAGGGCTTTACCAGAAATGGAAAAAGGGAAGTAATAGTAGTTTTGCTTGCATTTTTTTAAATTTTTCTTTATGGTTTGAGCATCTGTGCAACAGAGTCAAGATGCAAGATGCACCTGTTTGTAAAACTCAGGAACTTCTGGCTGCACTGCAGTTTACTTGGCTTTTGTTATCTTTAGAATAGATCTTAGTCTTAAAAAAGGAAAATCTGAAAAGTAAATCAAGATCTGTCAAACAGGCTTTTTTTGTTAGTATCCTCAAGTTACCCAGATTAGTGTTTTACATTACAAGGTCTTTAATTTACGTTCCCCTTAAGAACCTGCACATATCACAACCAGTTCTCTGACTTGCTTAATGATACAGAAGCTCAAGAGGGTCAAGGACATACAGTTGGTTTTGACCAATGCTGACAAGACTCTTCTTTTTTTCTTTCTTTTTTTTTTCCCTTCCCCTCCATTCTTTCCTGCCCAAATTTTGCCACAACTGAGTAAAGCCGAAGATCAGAAAAAGTTAACACAAAATTTGAACAAAAATTGAGCTACTTGAAACTTGTGTTTTCTTATCTAGTCTCACCTTCACCTCTTTTTGTGTCCTTCTGATAATTAGGAATAAAGAGTATGAAGAATTTCTTCATGGCATCAAATTTTTTTAGCATTCACTTTTGATCATCTATATTGATCTGTTTCCCTGAAGCTTAAAAGCCACACTAAATAAAACCACCACATGCTGCTTTCTGTAGATTTTCTTTTTATGACTAGCTTGTTATTTTTTTACAGCCATTATGCAGGTCACACTTGCTTTTGCAAAAAATAAAGCACAGATACTGGGAAGAAGTTCATAATTTTATCTCTTTTTTGTAACAAAAATCATTTAAATATTCCCACACTATGCTCATATTTAACACATCTTTATTTCTTATTACTAAAAAATATAATTTATAACAGTAATTCCTCTGTAATTTGATATTAATGGCCCCAAATGGTATTTAATAAGTATCCCTTGGTACAAAGACCATTTTTTCAAGGAGCAAGCTGAAATTTCATCAATTTGTTCAAATTAAGGGTTTTGACACAAAAAGAAAAAAAAACTTCGAAAACCACAAAAAAAAAAAAACACCCCAAAACTTTTCACTTTTCAGTYCCAGGCTGGTTTCCATTCACTGTTGGTAAGGACTGCAAACAATGAAATATCAACCTGTTGTCTTCAGTAATGATTGCAGGCCCTGAATTGTGACTGAATCAGGCTTGATAAGGCAGAAAAGCAAAGGTATTAAACAACTTCATGTACATGGAAAATGTTATATCTATATTCTTCTGATTCCTAACGGAAATAATTTTTTAAACAGGGTGCTTTAGTGAAATAGTTTTGGTGCCATTTAAATATTCAGTGAGTGAAGATTGAAGTTAAGAGTATTAAGAACTTTAAGATGTTTATGTTTCAGTGTCTGTGATAACTCTCAAGCTAATAGTAAAATTACTGAATTCTCATTTCTTAGTGGCCTTGTTTTGGACTACTGAAAGGCCCAATGGATTTTTATCTTATGAATGAATTTGGTCCTTAGCAAAACATTTCAAGAAGAGTGAAATAAATTGCCAGCCCAGTGTGATTAAATCTATGTCTCTTCAGATATTTCTGCAGAAGCCAAGAACCAAAAGCATATCACAGATGTTGATAAATCCCTAATTATATTTATTCCCAGGCTGTGTTATTTTTCAAAACTTCAGAAATAATGAGGATTTGGTAAGTGATCAGTTATGATGCTACCTGAACCAAGAACAAACAAATCCTGAGGCAGTGAGGGTTATGAGGAGATGCTCAGGCTGCTAATTTAAGCATGTAATGAAGAAGCAAAAATTGAAAATTCTTGACATGCTCTGGCATCGTATGCCAGGTAAAACCAGCACAATCAAATGCCCTCAGAATGTCAAAAATCAAATATGGTTTGCTTCCTTCAGAGAATTTGTTCTTAATTTCCTGTTGGGTTTCTTTAGCAAGGTAAAAACGCTTGAAGTAATAATATCTGATTGTCTGTCAAAATACCTAATCCTACACTTTTCTTACAGGCACTGTTTGTTGAACTGTGTGGGCCTAAATGTGACTTTGAATCATCAGCCTTAGACAAAGTGTTAGTGCAGATGATGAGGGCCCCATAACAGTAGGGAAGTTGTAAACTGCTGAAGAGAACCAATTAGGGTTATTCCTCCGGCAACAAGCAAATGAATTTTTCCTTAATGAGTTCTTAGTGAAAATGGTATTTACTGTGATATTCTGTGTGACCTGGCTGACCCATCCAATAAGAAGCAGCTCAAGCAGATCTGTTGTTGTAGCACACAATTTTGTATATCTGCCTAAGCCTAGAGAGCAGAACATGTATTAATTTATTATAATCCAATGTGGATGCTTTATTATCTATTTTGTGATATCAGTGTTTGTAGCATGTGAGAAATCATAGGGAAAAGTGGCTTTGCTCTAGGGAACAATATGTAATTAATGTGAAGGGTCTGCATTGTATCTTGAAAACCAGGCACAGAATGATGACTGCAAACCTTGACCAGCTGTGAAGCTGTAAATACCCTAAGCAGAAAGAGGATTGCATTTTATGGCATTCTTGGTACTCACAGTTTGAGGATTTTACACTGAATGAAAATTGTGCTGTGCAGAGACGAGCCACCCATTGATGATTCTGAGATGCCATGGAAACAGAGGTACCCTTATTAGGCATTGCAGTTTGTGAGTGAGCCAGAGATAGGTATGTCATTGGGAATCCTCCACAGCCTGTACTTCAACAGAAACACTGGGACTGAGAGAGAGGGACATGAAACATTTACAATGAACGAGAGAAAAAAAGAGCCAGTCAATTAGATGAGGGAGATGCAGTGGTGTCAATTCAGAGGACTAACTTATTCTGCTGTTCCTTCATGCAATTTGTTGGTGTCTGCTAGGCCAGGAGATAAGTTTTTCCTTGAGTGAACAACCATCTTAGAACAGCATTATTATTCAGGAGAGAAAACACAAGGTACTTGGTTTGTGTTGCAGCACAGTTTTCTGGTTTAACACCTTACCCCAGAAGTTGGAGAAAAATGAGAAAGCACAAACTACTGAGAGGTGTATCAGTGCTGAAATCATCAGTTTTATTTTGTTCTCTGGGATTTTATTAGGTCAGTGTCCTGGTTGGTAAGAAGTGAGTTTTTTGGGAGGTTGTGGTCAAGGAGGGAGAATATATTTTCATGGAGGCACTGGCATTGTGCCAGCGTCAAAGCATGACAGTCCATCTCTCTCCAGTTAGTTTAAAGGGAAAATAAACTCATATTGATAGTTGCAGCTGGACAGAGCTGCATTGACAAGACTGGAAAAGCCATTTTTTGTGCCCCCAGTGTAGGTATGGGACTGGGAAGCATTGGCCTCACCCACATCAGCACTCCCCTGGATGGAGGTGTGGAGGGAGAACAGGGCACAGAGGTTTTGGCAGTGGCGATCCCTCTTTCCTAGGTGATTCCTCTTTCCTTTCCTGGCAAGGTTGATGGCCCAGGGGAAGGGGCTGCAGGGKTGGCCTGCAGGAGAAAAGGCCAGGGGCTGTCCTCTGGCTGCCACAGCYGCTTCCAGCCAGCTCCAGTGGATCCACTCCAGGGCACAGCCAAGCTGGTGATGCCTCAGGAAAAACCTCTTTGAGGAAGGGGCGAGCTCTGCCCTGCACCAATTGAGGGGAAAACAGTGTGAAACAGCAGGGGGAGGACCAGGGTCAGAGGAGGATAGGAGAAGGTGCTCCCAGTGCTGGAAAAGAGATTCCCCACAGCTCTTGGAGAAGACTGTGCTGGAGCAAATATCCACAAGGCAGTCCCTGAGGGACACAGGTGGGCTGCCCTAAAGGAAGCTGCAGCCTATGAAGAGCCCACAGAGGGGGTGGGTAGTTCCTGAAGGGCTGCAGCCTGTGGGAGGATCCAGGCTGGCTCAGGGGGAAAGTGTGAATAAGATGGAGCAGAAGAGAGGAGCTGGTCCAGACTGAGCACAGCCCCCATTGCCCATCACCCTGTGTCCTGTAGAGTCAGTGCWGGGGAAGGAGCTGGGAGATAAGAGCCTGGGAAAAGAAGGGACATGGGGGGCAGGTATTATTTCAATCACTTTGTCTTTGCTTTTTGCTATCCCATTCTAAATWAATTGGCAATAATTTACATTATTTTCCCCCAAGATGAGCCTGTTTTACCCATGACATAACTGGTAAGTTACTCTCTGTGTGTTGACACAAGATTTTGCCTTCTGTTTTCTGCTCTTGTCCTGTTGAGCCTGGGTGGGTGTCTGGCTGCTGACYGAGGTCATCCCACCACAGTTAGGTTAAACAGAATTATTCCATCTGAACTTTCCAAATTGACAGGACWTAATGACTCAAGGTTGGTCATTTTTAGGGATAACTGGTATTGGAATGTGTGGGTGTGGACCACAGCTGATACTTGGTAAAACAAGAAAGTTTGTGAAGTTAAACTGCTCTCSATTTGAAGCAGAGTCACTCGAGATATTTATCTAGAACTTGTCCTGAAAAGATGATGAAAATCCATAGTGCAAAGGGCATTATTACTATTGTAAAGGTGCTGTAGGTTGTTTACACCTGAGCTAAGATTAGGGGCATGAAGAATTTATTTGAGCAACATCAAGAGTGTCTTGCATTGCTAATGTTTTTGTCTCCTGGAGAGGGATTTAATGTATCAAAAATACTCSTCTGCTGTACTAATAACATATAATCAAATCTTGAGTTTAACAAATTCTAAGATGTTTCCTCGCTTTTAAGCACTTAAAACTGAAAGAGATATGGTGCTGTGGCTGTGACAGGCTATTAATTCAAAAGGGTAAAAAAAAAAAAGAGGAAAAAGCTTTATTAAAAAAGATATGCCATAAAAATAATCACAGAAGTGTTTTTGTCCTTAAGAAAAGTGCTACTCAGATGGGTGTTTTTGGCATTTTACAACACACTGGTTGTACAGATAATATCTGTTTTTCCTAACAGAGTTTGGGGAAAAAAATGCTTTTACAGTATTTGAATTGTTTCATCATTCTGAGATAATCAGTGAAGGAAAAACACTTTGTGTCTTCAAATTGAGAAGGTGTCAAGAAATGTCTTATGGGGCTGCTGTCAGATGGGGGAAAAGCAGGATGTCCTTTGCAGGATGTTGGAAGCTGTCTGCTGTAGCAGGTTGTATTCTGGAGATTGGTCAGGCTCCTTTTCTACCATTGCTAACAGGATCTAGGTTTGAACCAATGCAGTTGTTCAGTAGAAGTGCTGCCTGTAAAAGGAAGGTTGTACCCTTGCAGAGTGAGTGGAGATAGGATGGAGTCTGTCCAGAGGTTTTCAGGAGCCACTTTGGAGCCCCCAGCAGAAACCTTGTGTTGATGGTATCACAAGACAAACTTGTTTAAACTTCGAAACAAAAAACCAAACCATATATATATATGTGTGTATATATATATATATATATATATATAATGGGCATTGCCTTGGGACCATCTTATTTTATTCATTAATAATTTCAACTGTGACTTAGAATTAAGGAGCTTTCTTTGTTGACCCTCTGAGCTTCAGATATTGACAGTCTGATAGCACCAAACTTGTTTCTACATGGAAAACTGCAGTGGTTCCTCTTCCAAGATTTAACTACAAATGGGAAAAGCCTTATTTTAATTGTTGAGGTTGTAGACCTCTGAAGGCCTAACTCAACACAAAGGAAATGTAAATGACTTGGAAAATGTAAGGAGCCACAATTCTTTTGTTGGGGCCAAGACAGTTTTTGTTATTTATTTTTATTTATCTGTTGGYTTTTGGATTGTACAACAGCTCAGTAGTGGTTTCGGCCCACTTGTCCGAATTTGTGAGGTGGATGTTATTTCTGGCTTCTTGGAATTTAGAGAACAGGCTTAAACATCAAGGTGAACATTAGGGTTCAGTGGAGACGCCCATGGAAATCTGGCTTTTCTTGGATATCTCTCCTACATACCGTGAAGTGGACTTGGGGAGGAGGTAACAAACTGATTAGAAGGGTTAGGTTCACATCTTCATCTGTTCCTTCTGGAGGTCACTCAAAGTGTATTTATGGAAGCCTGGCAGTACTTTCTCTGCTTGTAACCAAAGAAATGAAATTACCCCAACCCATTACTGGAATACAGTGKTAATCTTTATTGCAGATTCATTTTTAGATTAGATCTGTGATGTTTCTTTGTTCATTCTGGYATGTTGCTTTGCACCTGGAAGTAATTTGTCTTGGTGGTAGTGCTTGCAAGTMGTTTGGAATAGTCCAATTCCTTGCAATAAGTAATGAACTCCATTGCTCAAGAACAGTGTAAGAGACATGTGGTGAGTTACTACAGAACCTGAAATTGAGCAAGAGAAAGCTCATCTATACATGAAGCAGGATTAATTTCATTAATTACATTATTACAGTTTTCAGGTTTTTGATACTGTATTCCTACCAGGTTGCAATATCGAATATTTTGATTGCTAATATTAATACTGCTACTATTTTAGGAAAAGAGTAGGGCATTAAGGACCTTCTTGACTAAGCCACAATAGAGAATAGAGAAGCCACAGTAGAGAAGGAGTGAGGGTTTTTTCTTTCTTCTTGGCATGAGGAATAAGGGTGTAGTAGACACACCTAAAATGAAACAGCTTTCTATTTACTTCTGTAACTATTTGTTGAAGAATGAGTCCCTTAAGAGTATAGAAGGAGAGAAAAGTTATTTGGGTCTAGAGAACACACCAAAGAACTCATTTTTGTGTATATTTAGAAAACTTTTGTTTTTCTCCATGCATTTCAAGTGACTTGCAGCATGGTTCTCTCATGGTGCATGAATTCAGCTCAGAGGAAAAAAAAAAAAGWTTTGAGCCCTCAAATATTTGCTCCTTTGTAACCTATCTGCAGTCATTTAAGATCAAGCCTGAAGTTTAATATTAAAGTAAATGTTGTTAACCCTGGAAAGTAAACAGCATGAGAGTGATTGAGCTTTTTCCCCTCAGGACAGTGGATAGGCRGAGAGTGAAATACCTTGAATAAAATAATTAAGAGAATTAATTGTTTCCTTTTTAATTACTYAAGTATTTTATTCTTTCTGAACACTGAACATTACATGTGCTCCAGGGGAAAAGTCCTTGCAATTCAGACTTTACAGTGTTGAGAAAAGCAGCAYGATTTGATGTGGGGAGCTGGACTGAGAAGGAGCATTGACAGAGCGCCGTTCCCAGGCAGGGAGATGCTGTCCCACCCTGCAACACGTGCCTGGCACTGCTGACAGTGTCACAGTACCTTATGAAGCAGCCTTGCATCTTGTGCTTGGTGTCTGAGGGTCACCAGGTTCATCACTGGGAATCTGTGCTCTCTSTTTGGAAACACAGGAAAAATTGGGGTTTACAGGGGAAGAGCCCCCATCCCAACTTTCATCCCAAGTTTAGCTGTAACCTAACTTAGTGTTAGAACTACTAAGTTCACTTCCTACATCTTCTGTCTCAAAGACTTTTAGGCATTAGTGGTGGAATACCAGTATCTTCTCTGTGAACTAATTTTATATTGATTTTTACAGGGCAATTATGTTTCTTCCTGTATCAGTTCTCCATCCAGGGAACCTGAAAGGCTTTCCTACAGAAAGGAGAACCATTCTTAACCTTATGAATGTTCTCTTTCCAGAGCTTGGTGAACATACTAATTTAATGGTCCCAGGTTCTTTATAAAATGTATAAATTAAATCAGTTTTATTTATTTTTGTATAACTATCTTATATTCTCATTTTGTTAATCAATACTTAACATTCATATGTTCTTGTTTTTCATATTATTTTCACCTCTTGTTTTTACTTTTTAATATTTGTTACATCTTCCATGCACTTTGAGTCTTCTTTTTATTTGTTTTATATGCTGTATTTTATGAGAACTGTAGGTAATATTGAAGATTGAAGGTGCCAGTAGTTAACACTCATGTTACATTAATGTGTATCGTTCTCCAGAGGTGTAAAAGAAATTGGCTGTTGAAGCTCTCAGGTAAAAGCTGAAGTGACATACCTATTTCATGCATCACATCAACTTGYTTTGCATGCCACTGTCAGCCTACCTGTAGTTGTGCAAGATTAGATTCAAACCATGCAAAGCAAACAGGACAGGTATGTTGCTGCCACTTTGAACTGTGTGTACCACATTGACTCTTCTGTCAGATATGCTTAAACTGAAAAATAAGCAGTGGATGTGGTCTTGGTCACCTCCCAGCCACACTCAATAGCTGTGGTAGCATTTACTGCTCTGTAGAATTGACCAGTCTCCACAGCCTACCCACTTTGTTATTAATATAATTGCGGAAATTAGTCATTCCTTAGCTCTTGGATTGAGTTCAAATTTGTGTAATTTCTATTACATACTGAACCACCTTCTCCTCCTCATCAGCCCTCATTACAGCTGCTGACAGCCTGGCTGGAATTACCCCTCTCAGAGAACTCTCGCCAGCAAAGACAGCTCTAACTGAACAGATTCTTTGGCCCTTCACTAACATGTGGCTTTTTTTTTTTTTTTTTTTTTTTTTTTTTTTTTTTTTTTTTTTTTTTTTTTTTTCTTTTGAGCTGTCCTGGCTGTTGTCACACACAGAGGTAGTTACTTGATTCTGAATTGTCAAGTTATCAATAGCAGTTTTAAAAAAGAGAACGTTTTCTTTGGGTTTTGATTGCCTAAGACCTTCTTTTTTGGAGGGTTTTTTCCATATTTGGAGGATATCTTTCCACTTCTGTGTAGCTATTTTTAGTACAGCTGGGGAATATGTGGGTCATTGAGTCATATTCTTTCAGCTTAATCTGCTGTTAGTTATGCTAATGAGGCTTGTGGCACTGGGCTTTTGCTTCGCTTTGCCATATTGTCACTTCTGCAGCAGAAGCCAAAGGTGACTTTATCCACTTCAACTGTGATGCCTTTTAAGCACATTTKGCTTTTCCTGTGATGTAGCCCCAGAACTCTGCAAGTCAGACTGTATCAATCTCCTCACAAGAGCATGGATTTACAGCCTCCAATTTATTCTTCCCACTGTCTGGTGAAGGACTCTTGTCAAAACTTTCTAGAAGAGTAGATTTTTTTTTTTTTTTGTAGAATCATAGAATGCTTTGGATTGAAATGGACCTTAAAGGTCATCTAGTTCCAGCTGCTCTGCCRTGGAAAGAGACATCTTCCACTAGATCAGGTTGCTCAAAGCCCAATACAACTTGGACACGTCCAGCAATAAGACTTACATGGAGATTTTGGAAGTCTAGAGAAAACAAAATAAGAGAGCACTGATATGTAAATACTTATCTATATACACATGTATTCCCTCTTCTTATGAGATAATTGTATTTCATATTATGTCAGAATCTTATCTCTGAAAGACTCTGGTGATTTGTTATCAAGGGTGTATTCTGTCTGTTTCTGTATCTTCTTGTTTCCCTCTAGAATATTGAGCTAAAGAGGGAGAGGAGCAAGATTTGGAAACCCTGCTTCTTGTGCCTACTCCATGTGCCTTTGCTGACCCTGTGAATACAAACTAGCCAGAGCCTTACTACTTTGTTCAGCTTTTGCTTGGGTTGCACTTACACCACAAAATATAGCTCATCTCTGCTCAGTTTAGGTAAAGTCTATTCTCTTCACCTTCGTTTTTCTGAAGTGATGCAGTGAGAGATGCCAATTTCCTACAAGATAAATGGAATCAAAACCTAGGGTGTTTGCTGTCTGACTTTTGCTCCAACTTTTGCATCCTCTGAATATAGGATATGCTCAACCCTCTAAACCACACATATCAATCTTTTGCTGGAGCTCCACACATCATACTTGGGCTTTTGATAAGGAAYTGTTCAAGGTTTTAATCTTGATTGGCCTTTTAAAAAGTACACAGWAGCCTTCAGTGTCCCCAGGCAGGGTCATGTTCTTTCCCTGTTTTCTCTCTGTGTCTCTCCAGTTTTTCTGAGCCTTGCATTTTGCGTGGTTGTTGCCATTGAGAGCAGGGACAAAGGTGCTATTTGTCTTCTCCTACTCAAAGCAGGAGGAGAGCAGATGCTCGTAGGAATGGTGCTAATAATCTGCAGTAGGAATGGCAGTCTAGTAGGAAAGATCCCTGGCTGACCATGTTTTCCACTGCTTTAGGGCACAACTACAGTGTGYGGTGAAGAGAGCCATGCCAGCTCCAAATGAGCCAAATCTGGAGCTGCAAACTGTTTAGCTGAGTTGCACAGGAGGAYGGTGAAGTTGCCAGGCCTGCAGACACATGGAACATGCTGCACCCTAAGGATTTGTCATATAATCAAAGGAAATGGAGTGTGTGGGGGGAATCCCAAGAAAGAGCTGTGGAAAATTCATCAAAACTTGTGTGTGTGTGCGCACCACAGGTTCACAAACAGACAGACAGATAGTGCCATCCAACTCTGTTCATAGTACTCTTGAGCCTTTCCTGCCTGCAACRCTGTAAATGTGGTAGCCTTGCAATTAGATTGCAATTTAGTTGGAGGCTAAAAAAAAATAACTGGAAAGCTATCATCACATGTCTAGTAATAAATCTCCAGTGCAGTATACTCCTTAATTTCTGCTGTTGCCTTAAAGTTAAAAGTAAATAAAAGCAACTCTCTTTAAGCTCAGCTTACCCTCAAATTGGCACCACTAGCAAGCGCAGAAACAGAACTGAATGYGTTTACAGCAGTTGTGATAATTATGAAACACAAGATTAACCTGGCCAGGAAAGATAAATATCTTGGTATTCACTGCAGTGATAAAATGATTTTGGAATGCAGCCTGACAGAGTGGCAGATGAAATTTGATTTTTCCAGCTACACATAGCTCACAACGGGCCTCTGTAATATTTGTTGAGTCTAAATGACCTGAGAACCTGGTGTTGTCTTTGAGGCATGGGTAGTTATTTTTTTGCAATATTTTAGGGGAAAAGCCAATACTTTTAGTGCCAAAAATAGGTAAAAATCTTTGAAAGATGGTAGAAAAGAAAAAATACTGGGTTGAACTGTTGAACATGTTTTTTGTCTTAAGTGTGAGTTAGAGCTTTCACAAAGACCATGTATTCCAGATCTGCCTTTCTAAATAATTGAGTTGTATTGGTTTTGTATAACATTCTTGGTCTTAGAAAAAAAGTAAGTATAGTCCTTCTAGGAGGGGAGATCAAATTTGTCTGAGCTGTGGTTGACTGCAAAAAAAAATAGGCTAAATATATATAATTTGTGAAGAAAAATACTGTTATCTTCTCCCTATATTGTGGATGTAAGTAAGATCATATGGTGGTGGAGAGGTCAGAACAGTTACTAAGTGTTTTCTGGTCTGGATTTTCTGTGTCACCACAGTACTATTGAAAAATATCTGCTCTCTGTTAGTTCCCAGTGATGTTCTCTATATATGGAGAGAAGTTTCACAGTTACATTTATTCACTTTCTTAAGCAAATAAAAGCCCCTCAACAGGTTTCTCTTGAAGGGAAATCATCAGTAATTTCAGTAAGTTCTACAATCTTTGCCTCAAGTCTTCAGTGCCCTGCCACCAGCATTTGCAGCGGGTCCCTGGTGCTGAATGTGTGTTCTGTAATACACTCTTCTTTTTCCTTCTGAGGGGGAGCTACTGATCTGAACTGCACGTGCAAGATGGGGGCTCACACAGTGCTGTGTCCTTTTCCTGTGCTCTSTCACCCTCTTTCTGTGTGAGCCAGGGAATTTAACACCAGGGAAGACCATTAGATCATTCCATTTGACCTTCTGTGAAACCCAGATCATTCTATCTTGCACAGGTACCCCTTTGCAGATGCTGGTTTGGATCCAGGATTGGCTGGAGCGTAGCTCTTGGGAAGACACCCAGGAAGGCAGCAGCAACTGCTGTGTGTGTTACTGCTCCTGGCAGTGGGGTTGTRCTGGTTAATCACCCTTTCTAAACAAATCCGCCTTCCCTAGCTGAAAACTTGCCTCAGCCTCTCAGCTCACTCAGCTGGCAGGCTCTCTGTCACTACAAAACTTCTCATTCCTAATTTTTAGCTTGACTTTGCTTGGCTTCATCCGTTCATTGACTKTGTCAATGGATGTGTTGTTTGATGACTGTGATTTCTGCATGTTCTTGGCCAACATTTTTCTGTGATCTCTCCATGAGTACRTGTCTCAAATGTCTTCACTTTTTAAATGTGTATTTCCCAGGTTCCCATCCCTTTGCAGTGGATTGCTTCTCCTCTTCTGGCATTCCCTGTGTGTTAGCTMCACAGTGCGCAGTGCCTTGCACCTCCTCTTCAGCTGTGCATACAAACACTTCAAATTATAATGAAATTACAGACCTCATATTTGAGATATGCTTTTGTAACTGGTACTTGAAAACAATTTTTCATCAAGAAGCTGTGACCTGTAACTAACTGATTGAAGTGCTTAGAAGCAACTCCATTTCATGGTTGTTTTTACTTTTGAGGAGAGAATGGAAGGGTTTATGATGACAGAAAATCTGAATTATCATATTTCTTAATGAATGTTACAATTCCTAAAAGGAAAAACAGATGTTGTTCTCAGAAAGTTACACTTGAGGTATAGATCTTGGATTAATAGCATAACAGTCTTCCTGCTCTCTCCAGGGTCTATCTGYACATTGGCCCAAGGCTCCCTCCACCTTCTGAGGTGTATCCAAGTCATTATTGGATCTCCATCATTTGAACTACATTCATGCACACACAGACAAATCTGAGAATCTCTCATATTGGTATTTTTCATAATTCCATGTATTACACAATGCTTTTATATTTCTTACTGCTACAACTCATTGTAGAAGAGTGACTTTTCAAAATAGTTTCCTTTAGCTTCAGAAGATAATCTGAAGCTCTGTGTGTACTCACTACTGATGCCCACTGCATCCTGTTCATCTTTCTTTAAATTGATTGTTTCTCCCACATCCCAATGGTAAGTGAAACATGAGAGAGGTGTGGGTGGTCTGTCTTGGAGACAGACTTGGTTCATGAATCTTTAGGCTTATTTTAGCATCCCAGTATCCATGTTTCAAGTGTTATGGAGTTTTATTAGTAATTAAAAATATTTTAATATCAATTRAAAGCCCCTCTTCCTGTTACTATAATAAAGAGCTTTGTTTGCTAGTACTTATTTTAATAATTGGACACAATTTAAAAAAGACTGGCAAATAATTTCACTGATATCTGAGAGCTTAAGGACCAATAGAGTTAACAGCACTATTGTTTGCTTTCCTTCTCTTGGAATTTGTATTTTRATGCTGGATGCTGCCTTAACCAGACTTTGGAGACCAAAGTTTGCTTGCTGCTGCTCCTCAGAGCTCATGTTGGTACTTGAATCAGCAAAACCCCTGAGTATATGAAAGCTCAGTGTGTGCTCTCAGCTTTCAGTAAACTGCATATCTCTTTTTTTGTTTTAGAAGAAATCCTTGTGCTGAGGCAGTTAGGCTCAYGGAGTTTGTAAAACCTCCACAACAAAGGTGTTATTCTTATCTATAAGCTGTACAGCATCCAATGAAGCTTTTTTTTAATTTATGTGCTCAATTATCCAAATAATTTTCATGCCTTTTATATTTAGAGTGACATAATTCAGTATGATTTTTTGACACAATGGTCAAAATGGGCTCAAAAATTATTTCAGCATTCAAGATGCTTGAAAGTRTTAACAGAGCCCTTTGTGCATCTTTTACAGTATGTATGTGGAACTCCTTCTGTTTAAAAAATATTTTTCCAAATTATGTTTTTGATAATGAGGGTGTCACCTCAGCAAGTTTTCAGCTGTGAAACTCTGTGCAGAGGTGGGCCACATTAACTCAGAAACAGCTGACCAAGTTCCTAGAGGTGATTTAAATCTTAGTGCAGGTATTGTGGGATATTAAAGATGACAGGTTATTCTCTTTTAGCAAGAGTAATTTAGTGTAGGTTTTTGGAATGATTTTACTTTTGGAAAAAAGATAGGAATGTTGTTATGAGGCAGGGTTTGTTAAAAGGTCAGAAATTTCTCTGGACATAAAGCTCTGCTGCTGAAGACAAATAYTGTTTGGGAGAAACTTAGAAAAAGCTATTAATATGCCATCAAGCCTTGGACTCGCCCATGGGCTCCTGTTGTTACCAATAACCTCAGCCTCTTCCTGTGCTGTCTTTTGCAGGGTGATATGAGCTCCCTTTGTCAGTACTCTGAGTGCAGATTTGTTTACTCTGACCAAACTCCAGATGCCCTAAAACCTGGGCCTGCAAACMCAATGTAAGCATAGATCTTACTATGCTTAATACCATGGCTTTAACATTTTTTTCTCTTAACTGGCTTTGTACTTCAGTGGCTCAGCTACTCAACARGGCCATACAAGYTGSATTTGGCTGAGGGCGTTGGCAGAAMAAGTTTGTGTGTGCCTAGAGAGCAGGCAGCAGGAGGTTGTGTTTTGCCTTGGAAGACTTTGCTGATGTACCTCARGAAAGTGAATTTYCTTGAGCTCTGCCTGTCAGCACTAAGGAAAAAGTAATTTAAAAGCAGGTCCACTGACCACAAAGGCCAGTGGAGTTCATTCCTGAAAAATAGTTCTTGTTGGAGAAGAGAATTAGAAATTTCTCCTAATGATAAGTGAGATAAAAAGGGAAAATGAGACAAAGTCAGAAGATGGAGAGGTGTGTGCAAGTGRAGAAAAGCTAGAAGTGAAGCAAAGAAAAATGTGAGAGTAATAGAGAGGTGGACAAGGGTTATTTCTTGAGTCATAGGCAGAACRTGCTTTTGAAAAATCTGCATCTGGGAATATTGAGATCCATGCAGAATCCTMCACCTTGGGAAAGTCTGTGAATTTCACCTTGAAAGGCAGAGAAAAAAGTGTCATATTTCAGATTACCTCAAAATCCYACCCGAGTAAAACTATTTAGTGACTATTTCAGGTAATAGGAGTGTCTCAAAAGACTTCCACCTACAAAATGCCACCAAATGGAGAGTTTCTCTTTAATAACTCATCTTCCTTTAACTGCAGCTGCTCCAGGGGCCAGATATAGAATGACTACATTATAAATATCAGGTTTCCAGGATAGACCAACAGTAAGCTAAAATGTCAGTTTGCCTAATGCAAATACTTGACATATGTTGAGCAGAACAGGGAGTAATGAGGTTGGAGACTGTCTCTTTGCTCCTGGTCATCTCTCCTTAGAATATTTTTCTAGGTACATGCTTGACAGGGACTASATGGCTGGTACCATTTCATCTCCTCTGTTCAGAAAACATTCACCAGCTTAATGTACAGGGAGCTGAACTGCTAATGCTCTGCATGAACTTGCTCATGGCTGGACTGTCAGAATGATTCTGCTGTGGCTTTAATGAACTAGCTGTGAGACCAATTACACCCTGTAAAAGATGTAATGGTTAATTAAACTACTGCAGTTGGTCAGACCTGAAGGCTACTGAAATACTAGGTGTGTATCTGGAGATGAAGTGAGGCTGAAACACACAAGAGTTCTTTCTATTCCTGGATACTTTGCTTTAATATGTCCAGATGAGATGAGAAACTGAATAAATTCAAGAACGTTTCATTTTTAAGAGATGGGGAGTTTACTTAATGATTCCAAACCTGCCCCTTTCATTCCTGTTTCTAATGCACTATCACTTTTCCCCTTTCTCACATCAAAGAAGAGATGAAAATGGCCCCCCACAGGGATCATGAACGCTCCTCTAATGGTGCTAGCAGTGAGAGGTTSATTTTTAGTTTAATACTGGGCCTGTAAGCAGCAACTGCCTGATTTCTGCCCTTTCCCACCATCTTCTCTCTCTGGGGTGCAGGTGTCTGTGGCAGTGCTGTACCCCACGTTTGCCTGATGTGTTTGGCTACTGCCCCTGCTGTGGTGGCTGGATGCTGAGGGGTGAGAGTGGGGGGCTGCTCTGCCTCTTTKCAGCTGATTGACATTTGGTGTCTGAGCTGTGCTGTGCCTGTGAGGGAGGACTTGAGCTAACATCTTGTCTCATGGGAGTGTTGAGGCTCTCTCTGGTCATGAGTTCCTCTTGTGAAAAATGCCAATCACTTKTTTTTAAAATATTAAAAGTTTAATAGTGATAAAATGGTTATAAAAGTARCAATATAATTAGAGTAATAAAAATTTTGGACAATTTGGATTAGGACAATATGAGACAACAGAAACAAGGAGTKACAGACATTTGGGTACCTTTTTCTGGGCAAAATAAACCCGAAAAAGGACACACATTAACAGGATTAACCCTTAAAAACAATAAYCTGTTGCATATTCATACACCTCATACATGATGCATAAATTCCATTCAAAYAAAGGATTCTGTCTGGTCAGTGTCAACTTCTTCCTCTTAATCCTAACGGCGCCTTCAAGACTGAGCGAGGCRGGAAGAAGTTCATTTCTTCTGATAATGGAGCAATAAATTATTTTCCTCTGAAAGATTTAGGTGTCCTGTGGCTGCGAGTCTTTTCTTTAAAAGAAGTGTCTTACATAGCATAGTTTCTATTGTAACATTTTGTTATAATCTCAAACTATATTTAGCACACTACTTAAGAGAGTTAATACAGCATAACTTTCTAACGCAAMACATATAATATTCATTTTAGTATTTGCAAAAAGCYRAKCATAAAATATGCATTTTTCACACTCTCAGCCTGGTGACCTGGCGTCACAGGAGCTCATCCYATCTTTAAAAAAAGGGGCTGGGCTCCAGAGGCACCATCCTCCAGTGGAGCTCAGGCGCCCCTGCCCAGCTGGCAGGAGGTGGAGCACTGCCCCAGCAGCACAGGAAAGGCAGAGGTGTGCTAACAGCAGAGGGAGAGACAGATCCCACCTGGCTCCAGGTGCTTCCATGGGGACTGTGCTTGGGAGCAAGAGGAGCCACGGGAGCACCTCTGGGAGCTCCCTCCTGCCTCTSCCCTGGGAGCAGCAGCTGGAGCGCAGCCACGGCCTGGGACTGGAGGGCTGTGCCAGAGAAAGTTCTGTTTAGCTTCTAAAATCCAGAAAAACCATCCACTTGTGTTATTTTGTGTCTCTCAAATCATCAGGACTGCATAAAAAGGGAAAAAAACAAGAGACAAAGAGAGGGAGAGCRCGAGATATGACTATGAGAATGGCAGCCGGGGAAAAATGGGTCTGTGCATTCGCGTGTGCTGTGTCTGTGGGGGGAAAACAAAATGTTTCAGACTGTCGTTACAGAAGAGCACTTAAAGGGCATACCCTTTAATGCCTGTGTTTTCAAAGAACCACTTTGAAGCTTATGTGCACAGAGGTAAGTATTTAACTGCAGGTTGAAAGTTATTCTAGGCACGATGAGTACCCCTAAAAACAATCAAACAAAAGCCCCACCAAAGAACAAAGCCAAACACTAAATCTAGTAGCAGCTGGTTGTTTTCCAAGCATAATCTTTCAATAGCTGCTTGAGACAAGAAGAAAAAAATCCAGCTTCAAAACCTCAAAACAACCACTTAAAAATATTACATGTAACATCTATGGCTCTGCCAGCTAGGGCTGGTAGTTCTCGCTTTTCATTTGTATAAATGGTCCTCCCCTGAAACAGGGAATGAGTGGTAATGATTTTGATACAAGCTRGCATTAGTTTTATTTAGCATGTCAATGAATGCTGCTTTCAAAAAAAAAAMCACCATAGAAACAGGGTTTGGTTTAATTTTCTTTTTGCATATTGTATGTTTGAGGAAAGTGAAATGTTCAGTCAAAAATGAATAAATGAATAATATCTGGTAAGAATTGTTGTTTAATAGGCTATTGTGTGTCTTCATAGCATTATCATTTCTCTATTTCTTGGCTTTATTTGTATTTTTTCTCTTCAGCAATAGCACTAATTTTTGATCCCTTCTGCTCTGTGTGGGCTGTTGTCCAGTGACCTAAAAAGTGACATGTGTTACAGATTGTGAACAATTACTGTTTATGCTTGGGGGGGTACACGGGGTTATTATTTGAGGAGATGACATAATGTCATGCTTTTCTTTTCTATATCTGTGTGTATTTATAAGTCACACACACACTCTACATATATAAGTGTGTGTGCAGCTTGTGGTCTGTAAATAGTTAGACATGAAGTTTGTATTCAGGAAAACTGTGGTGTGGTGAGTGAGAGCAGGAACTAAAGGGAACTGGAATTGTATAAATTTGATTTTCTCTTTATGTGTCCTGCCTTTGTGAGATGAAGTTGTTCTCTGCTGGCAGTGAGTTTGAGGTATCCATTTCCCCTGATTGTTTGTAGCTGCTTGCATAGAATAGAACCTGTGGCTTGTGCAGGATTTTACCTGGCTGATGCAGTGTCCTGTGACAAAGTCAGTATTTTAAGATGCCTGTGATGCTAAGGAATTTTAGCAGTTTTGGCACCAATAGACAGCTTGTGGCTGTAGAAGAATAGAAGCGAACTGGGAGTAGTTAGGAACTTGGCTTCTAATATATGAAACTACTTAGTACTGTTTATTATGTGAAAACACCTCCCAGACCACCTAACCCACCAAACCAACCAGTCAGTCAGTRATGATGTGGTTGAGGACCCTGCATCTGAGACCCTGTCACTGCCACTCAGTGGGGGTTTGCCTTTGGAGGACCTGCAGAGCACAGAGCCTGCCCAGAAGGACTTTTTTTAAGTTACAGTTATGATAGGGCAAACATGCACAGCAAATGCATGCAATACAGCTTCAATTTATTTGTGTAAGAGCTGTTAATATAAGCAGAAAAAAAGTAAAATATTTATCAAATCATGAATTATGTAGATCCTGCAGATATWACCAATTTACAGGCAGCAGAATATTTTTTATAAAAGAATGAATAAATATTAAAAAGTCTCACTTTGCTTTTATATGAGATTACAGAAGGCCTCGTGATGAACTACTGTTGTTTACTTGTGTTTCAATGGTATTCTCCCTCCTTTAGCCTAAATTTTCCAAATATAAGTATTCTATATATCTAATACACACATTCTTTAATTTGTGATGATTTGATTATTCATAATTTTTTGCTTTTTTTTCAGCTGTTTCTAGATGCTTAAATATTAACCAAGAGAGTTTTTTCCCCAATTTTTATTTTTTTGCCACATGAGCATTGTTATAAATAATACATTTTTTGTTTACATATGTCAAAGATGTTTATAAATAAACCTCTTTTTTGCAGTAGTAGCTGGGAACACAAACATGTGGCTGCCACTTTGTAAGATGTTCTTTTATCAGAAGCCCAACTGTTTGATTAGTTCTATTTAGAAGATGCTGGAGGCTCTGATGCTCTGTGAACACCTCTCTGCTCCTTAATGAACACTTCTGAATCCTCCAGCAACACAGAATCAAAGAATTATTGTCTAAGCTGGGTACCACTGTCAAAGGGGCACTCATTTGCTGTGCTCAAGTTGACTTTAATTTGTTGGGTGACACAGGTCCCCCTCTTCACAAGGCTCCATCTTTATAGCATAAGCTTATTCCTCTCATGTGAATTTCCATTTTGGAGTTGCTCGCTTGAATCACAGACAGGATGGACCTGAGGGTATTTAAGAGATCATTTGTCATGTAAGTTGTGTCAGCAGGTGAATCCTGTAGCAGCAGTGGCATGTCTGCTGTCACACTGATAAGAGCAGAGGCAGGTATGCTCTGTGATAAGGGGCTGTGACCATACAGCAGGAGCACCCACGTCACACATGTGGTTTCAGTTTCATCTTGGTGTAGACTTTGCTTCTAGGTAAATAAACCCAGACCTTATCTCCAGCAGCCCAGATGGACAGAAGGCAAAGCCTTGCATTGATGCACCGACTCAGTGCAGAATAGCTAATGAATTTTCCCACATAAAGGCAAGGCATGGATGGGCAATTAGGTGTGATGATTAAGTAATTCTGTAACCTTGCTTACCCTTTTAAACAGCATGGAGAAAAAAGGTTGCATTAGAAAGCAGAATAGAATTTGGTCTGGTGCACACAAAAGCTAATTTGTAAGGAGAGGAAAAAGAAAATCGTGCCACTCAAACACTCTGCCTGTATTGAGAAAAGGAGATCAGCAGAGGATTCAGATAGAGTGCCTTAAAAAGGCAACAACATTTAAAACAGTTAATTCACAAGTACTCAGTAGAACATATGCAACTACCACAGAGCTAATACAAACTTACAGAAGTTAGTCAGAAAAACTGCTCCTTTCTCTCTGCCTCTATCCAAAATATCTGATAATGCTTGCATCAGACAGGTCTATGCTTTGAGTTTTACATTACAGGAGGAATTGAAGTAGTTAATAAATCAGCTGATATTGTTTAGTTCTGTAATGGATAAATCATGACAGCAAAGGAGTACATGTGAGTTAATGAATGCAGTATTTATATCAGCCCTGCAGGGCAAGATGAAGAAAGCATGCACATTAACAAACAGTTTAATACCCAGGAAGTGCAAAATAAACTGACTCCATGGAAACCCTAGGATGAGTAAGGATAAATATAATTTTAATTCCTTATTTGGCTAATTCAACAATGCTTTATGAGATTAACCTGTTACTGTGTGTTTGGGTGATTAACCTGTTATACATAGTAATTAGCCTTTTAATTATCGTGTCTGTAAACCATTTTTCATTACATGCTTGCTTCTAGGCATGTGGACAGAAAAGCAAACTGGTCCTTCATGCATGTCCCCAGGCTTGGCTCTTCTTGCAGTTCTTTCTCTGTCCTCTGGTTCTGAAGCTGCTCTCAATTGTGGCTCAATTTCCATCCTAATCTTTTGTGCTTTTGTCATTCTCTCTTATGACTCATGCAGATCTTTGCTCACATGTGCAGATTATCTGAGATATTTTCTTCTTCTTCAGCTTAATTATTTTTACTAGTGCTTTCAGGTTACATTGAGTGAAATTAGATATTAAGTTTCAATCTACTATTAAACAATTTTAATAACATTCTGGGTATTAAAGACATTAATTTAAAAATTAGCTAGAGGTAGACTCTTTCAATGAGACTTGACTTTTTATTGAAAAAGCAAGTGTTTTATAGTCATTATGTTTCCTTTCCTCTGGATATTTCTTTGGAGAGAGAGACAGCATTGTATGGTTTCTCTTTTCATGTAACCGCTGTGTCCAGGATACTTAGCAAGATATTATGTATCATCCACAGCATTTTGTTATGTGCTGAAGTTCTGTTGTAAAGCTGGCACATCCATTAGAGTAGATCAGCGTGTTTTAGTCATCACATGCCTATTACAATTATTTTATCACTTTTTTTTTCCCAGCAGCGTAATCAGTTTCTCATTGATCTGGACATACAGCTGATAGATGGATATAGGGATGGGCTGTAAGCAGCAGGCTCCAGCTGCATTACACTGATGTTTCAGGCAGCTTCCAGCTGGGTGTGATAGGAAGATTACAGGGCTCCAACTGTATCTGTACAACTCAAAGCCAGCCATGTAAAATCCATCCGAAAGATTCAGCACTGAATCCTCCAGAACTTCTTGTTACAGTGGAAGCAGGAAATACTGGAAGGGAACCTTAATGTTCAAAGACACCAAGGTTCAGCACACCGTCAGCTTTCGTACTGTGATTCTATCTGTAGGTACAAATCCTTGAGTCAAAAATAATGAATCRAATTACCCAGAAAAAACTTTCCCACTTTGTTTCCAGATGCACAAGTTATTTTCCTTAATAACAGTGACAACAGGTGGTATTGATAACAACAAAGGTGCCCAAGGAGGCATGAAGTACCACAGTGTTCCCATCTTACTCTTGACTCTCCTTTGTTTGCCACCTGCAGCCTCTGTCCAGAAGTAATCCCAAACACAGGTTTATCTTTCAAAAAGACAGATGGTTACAAGAAAGTGGTGACAAGTCTTCTGGCCTCTTTTATATAATTTATAAAATACTATTTTCATTGACTATATTTAGCAGAAACTCTATCTGCCTGTGTGACATGTGCAAAAATTGCACTGTAAGAGACAGCACCAGTGTACAAATTGACTTGTTTTCCTTCTGTAGTTCCAGTCAAGTTTTAGGAAATATTTATGCAGCATAATTGAATGTTTGTTTGGACAAAAAATTTGTAATTGGGTACCAGTCACTGAAGATTGGTCAAAGAAAAACCAATACAAATATTGACCAGTTTTTAAGTGTTAGAATGACTTAAAGATTTGGCTTTTTTCCCCAGACAAACCTGTATTTAATCTTGACTTTAGGACCTAGCTTCACTAATGACTTTGACAATCTCCTAGAATTAATTTTAATTGAAATCAAATGGTCAAAGGTTCAGAATGAGCCCACATGTCCACACAGTTGGTACAAAAATAGCAGTCTTAGCATAATGTTTTTCTATTTTTTTTCTTTTTCATAGATCTGTCCTTTTGCAGTCTTTGCTTGAAACTGTACTGTTTACTGAGTCACTGACAAATACAGATTCCTAGATTATTTGAGGCTCTGAGAAAGCCTCAAATAATTTTTTCCTGGTTAGATGAACCAGGAAAAAAACAGATCTGACATTGGCAGGATCCCATGGGAAGCTGGCCTGGAGGGCAGAGGGGCTCAGAGCACAAGGACAGCTCTTTCCACCCTGTAGGAAACCAAGCAGTTGTGGCAGGAGGTCAGCACAAGCAGAGCTCACATATAAAAACGAGTGTACCAAAGGGGGTAGAAGCTGTGGGCTACCCTGCAGGAACCCAGACTGATTGTCCAAGATTGCATGGATGGAGAAGGGGTGTAGGAAACCCACAGCTCAGCTGAAGCTGAAACTGGGAGGGATATGACTGCAAGTTTCTGTACATGGCCTTCTGCAAAAGGAAGGCTCAGGGAAATATGAGCCCACTCCACAAAGGAGCAGGGGATGCAATGACAGATTGGTTATTTCTGCTTTTTCTGTGTCTTCCTGTGTTTTGCTGTTACATTCTGCCCTTAGCTCAGCCTCTGAGCCAAGTGGCAGAGCTTGGGGGAGTGAAGAGTTATCTGCAGTGGGGAAAGATCAAGGCTGATGGATTTTAGGCCAAATGGACATCCCTGGTGGGGGTTCACCAGGCAGAGAGGCTGACAGGGGTCACTGTGAGGGTCACTGTCAGCTTCAGGGAGGCTCACAATGACAGGAAAGAGACAAACATTGGTCCCAGCCTCAAGAAGGTCAAGGAAGACGATTTAGGAAAGTTATGCAGCAAATTCTGCTGGAAACCATTTCCAAAACAAAGATCAGGTAGGTGATTTGTAACAGCCAGCATGGAGTTACTGTGGGCAAGATGAGCCTGACTTTTGGGTTGCCCTCTCTCATGGGTTGGCTGGCTGTGTGGGACAGGGGAGAGCAGGTGATGATGCCTACCTCTGGCTTTAGCAAGGCCTCTGACCTTGTCTTCCATAGTTTCCATCCAGAGATTGGTGAAATATGAGCTGGGTTAAAAGACAGTGAGAAATTGCTGAGAAGGACCAGGGCATTTGTTGCTATGCCTGATGGGGAGGTGTAGAACAGGCTGAGCCAAGCTTGTCCCAAGAGTTACATGGCGAAAGGAGGAGAGGCACCAGACGTGAGCTACATGCAGGAGATCCAGATCAGGGGTAAGGAAAATGCTTTTCACTGTGAAGGTACCCAGAGAGCGGGGCAGAGGCCCAGAAAGGCTGTGGGATCCCATCCCTTGGCCCTCTGTAGCTGATGCTGCTTTAAAGAGGTTCCTTTCCAACCTGAGTCACTGTCCCTCTCATCCATTCCAAGGACTACTGAGCCTTTACTTCCCTGCTAATTTTCAGTGGTGTAAAGGAACACAGAAGAGTGTAAYATCATGTTAAGAATTATTTTTAAAGAATGGGTGAAGATGCTGTCTGTGCTGGGGGCAGCAGACCAGCCTAGAAGGAGCCGTGTGAGTGGTTATTACYTGACCTGCACATAAATCTGCCTGAGACAACAGCATCGTTCCCCCTGTGTAAACACATGCAGCTTCTCACTAGGTAATTAGGGCTGGGTTTGTTAAGGTGAAGGAAAAACTGAGAAGGGGAGGATGAAAGCTGAGGGCTGCAGCAGTGATGTCACCACCTTTCCTCCCAGTGGCATTCTCAGCAAAGGTACTGAAATTCAGAGCAAAGGCAGTTTACTGAMTCTTCTTCTGTACATTTTTAGTGAGATTGAAACCTTAGAGTTCTGTGAAAACTGAGCTAATTTAGTGTGCTTTGAATAAATATCTGATGAGACTGTTGTGCCAGATTATCGAATTTGCAAAGAAAGAGGAAAAGTCTTGTAAATGCAGTAAAAATGAACAAGCTTCCAATATGTGCACCTAATTTTGTTATTCCTGGAATGCTCACTTAACCCTTCCCAGAATAAAACAGTCATTATTTCTGAAACTGTAGCTAAATTGAAAGACTTTTTTGCCAAGCAACTATATTGAGAATTCAGTTAATTTAAATGAAAAAAAAMCCAAACAACCCCAAACCTAATAACTGAATAGCAGGTTTTATGAAGTATCTAAAATTGATTTTCAGACATGTGTCTAGGGCATAACAAGAAATTGGTATGTCTGAAACAATTAATGTATCTCAAACAGGCAATGGAGGGTTATTTTCTTTTGCATAAATAGGAAATAATCACTCAGTGATAAAGGGCTTGCCACAGTTTTGCTGCCTTCTGTGAGTAAACATTTCTAAAGCTTCATAGTCTTTAGAAGTGAACCCAAAAAAGTAAARCCTTTTGACTCTTTTGCTCTGTTTTTCTCCCAGCCTTCAATCAAGTACTTTATAAATTATCTGAGGAAGATGTTATGCTGTGTGGGTAGCAAGCAATAAAAAGGCTAACTTAAAATWAAAAAAAATTAAATTAAATTTAAAATAAATGCCAGTTTAGGGCAGATGCTTTAAACGTGGTATTTAAAATGAATGGGCTAACAATAAACATTTGAAAATTAAAGTTTGCAACAAAATACAACAGTACCCACATTGAGCTCTCTAAAAGGAAATTGAATTTGTATTTGCTTCACTGTAATTTCTAGCTAATTCCTAAGCACAAGAGAATTAGTTGCAGTGGAACASTAGGAATGGAGTTTTATTTAAAAGTTTTGTTATCATGGGAGACTTGATTTGTCCCATGTTCCTGTCTAAGGCACTGCTCCTGCCTTTATTTATCCTTTTAGTTAGTTCCAGTAGGGCTGAATAGTATATTGCCTTTTCCTATTAGTAATTGCTGCAGTGCTGGTGTCCCACATCCTGAGAACAGATCTGAGAAATACCCCTTCAAGGTTGAGGGGAATTTTTCATATACATAGCTATTTATGTGGAGAAGTGCTCAAACTTGAAGCCCAAGTATTTTCCAGGGAAATAATTCTCTGTCATAGCTTGTAACTATTTAAGGTTTTTATTCATGCTGAGATAAATTGAGTGAAAGAAAATAATTTGCTTTCAGTCCGAAAATCTCTAGTAAGCACTTAGTGCTCTAGTAAGCACTAAGTTAGTGAGTTTATTAGGTTGAAGRCATAGGTATCTATTTGTATTTATTCTCTGAAAAAGTTTTTATTGTGAAGAAACACCCTCTGTCATTCAGAAATTCTGTACCATCTCTGGCAGAATTCCAGGCAAACTTATAGAGTGCATTTCAGACAAATGTGATAGTAAACTAAAGCTGTCATATTAATTCGTTTTAGTGCTGAGCAAACTAGTCCAGGCTCAATAGGGGTCTGTATTATTTCTATTCTGAACCTGGGCCAATTCCTTATTTTTAGAACTGAAATCAAGTTCAAATCTTGAGGTCTTGAAGTATTTTTCACTTCTGGCAGACCTGAAATCCCAAGTGGCCAAGTACCACATAAGACTAAGCTTGTAGTATTTTTTACCCTTGAAAGTAGTAAGGATTTGTAAAGGAAAGGTTTTGGTGGTGTGGGCTTTTTTGTTTTTTCTTGAGGGGTAGGGCTGTTGGGTGTTGAGGTTTTTCTTGTTTGGCTGCTTTATTTCAGGTTTTTGAATTGGGGGGTTGCGTTCTTTTGATTTGCTTTGGGGTTTTGTCTGGGTTTTCTAATGCTGTTGGGTTTTGATTTTCTTTTGGTTTTGTTTGTTTATTTTTGTTTTGTGGAGGTTTTTTTTCTTTGCTTTTTGGGTTTGGTTTAGTTGTTTTTTGTTTGGTTTTTTGTAAAAGGTCTTTTTTATCTTGGCAGTTAAAGCTAAAACTTCAGGTAGAACTCAGCCAGCATTCTGGATAACTGCAAGCATATGGCACTGCTCCTGCTCTTTATCTGAGATCAGATTGTTTTGTACTTGAAAGATTATCTTGTATAGATGGAAGAAGTGTTTATCTTTTCTATTTGTAGTACACAAATGAGTTGTTTAAAACTACTTCTGTGCAGAACAGATTCTACAAACCAGTGATAAATCATCCAGAGAAACAGTTGTAGCATATGTTTTGCTCTACATGTTGTACCTGAGAACCCCTCATAAACTCTGAAAACATTGGCCTTGAGAGACTGTTAMAATTGCCTATGACAAGCATGCTTAAAATAGCAGATAATTTCCATACATTTCAAGCTGAAATAGGATTTGAGAGCTTAGTATTTGTGAGGGATTAAGTGGTAGTTATGCATAGTGTGCCTGCCATATGTGTTTGAGCATAGCAATATGAATTCAGTTCAGTCTTCACATGATGGGCATGGTTCTGTTTATTTTGCCATTTTGAATGAGTCTCTTGCTGGTTTTGGTGCCTTCCATGTGCTAAGCAAGTCTGGCTCCCCCAGCTGTTCCTTTCAGGGCTTCTTCTCCTGCCCTGACCATCCTGGAGCTCCCCTGGACTCACTCCAGTTTCTCCTTGTCCATTGTTTGTGTGGCAAAGCTTTGGTAGCRGGGGAGYCACAGGGCTGTGAGAAGCTGCCAGAAGCCTCCATGGTGTCTGACAGAGCCAATGCCAGCTGGCTCCAGGATGGACCTACCCTGATCAAGGCTGAGCCCATCAGGGACAGCAGCTGTGCCTTGGGGATGTAGTTAAAAGGGAAAGTAAAGTTACTATGCTGAAGCAGTTGCAGCCAGAGGGGAGAGGAGTGAGAATATTGAGAGCAGAAGCCTGCAGACACCAAGGTCAGTGCAGAAGGAGAGGGAGAAGGTGCTCCAGGTGCCAGAGCTGTCTGTGTCAAAGATCATGGTGAGGCAGGTGTAGAGGTCCATGGCCTGTGGAATACTGYACACCAGAGCAGATGGATGCCCAAAGGAGGCTGTGACCCCTTGGGAATCCTATGCTGGAGCAGGACCTGTGCCCCRTGGAGAGAGAAGCCCATGCTGGAGCGGGTTGGTGTAGGGGCATAGAACATAAGTAAATGAAAGTAGTATAGAAAGTAATCTTACCCCCTAAAGAGTTGCAGCTGAGCCAATTATTAAGGATGAGGAGCAGGCCTGACTTTAACAGGCCACAGCTGTAGACAATCAGAAGAGTGTTGTAAAAGAGTGGATTGGTCGGTGGAGGGGAACTGGAGTCAGTTGGCTGCTGTGAGGACAGGGAAAAGTCAGTGCCTAGAGGAGCTGCCTATGGGAAACATCAAGGAGGTATGAAACTCTGGCAATATGGAACCCTTGCAATGTAATGACATTAGGACTCATGCACTGTAAGACAACAGGTTGGCTGGCAGCACTTGTGACCCCTCAGGGGAGCTGTTCTGAGCAGTCTGTTCCCGGTGATTCCATCCTGCTGGAGCGGCTTCTGGGGAGCAGCTTGTGCAGAACTGCAGGCTGTGGGAAGGACTCACGGGAGAATGCTGTGAGGAAAGAGTGAAAGCTACTCTCTGCAGAACATGGTACAGGGCTGAATAGAGGCTTATACTCACTGATGTCCCCTAGTGATCCAGCCTGTGCTGTCTGCTTCTGCAGTTACAGTGGCTCTGTCTATTCTGATATCCTGGCAGGGGAAGCAGATTGATTCATTAGTAGTTGATTTCTGAGCCTGTAAATCTAAATCTGTGGAAACCACTTTATTAAAAACTAATGGCACAGCATTCCCATCCTCTGGAGCAYGGAGTTATTTTATGTTCAATCTTCTCAACCGTTAAAGGACGTCAGTTTCTCTCTGTTTTTATGGATAATGACCATGAGACTCACTTTTGTCAGACTGAAATAATAACTTCATTTACCATTTGCTATTCAGTAATAAATTGATTTGGGGAGGAGTGACTAAAACATGCAGATTATTTCAATGCAAGATATATGGATTTGTGTAAGTCCAATACTTCGTGATCAGATGATGAAGGAAAAAGCACTCTGGCGGCTCTTGATTTTTAACATTCTGTTTCTATTTATAAATTCTGTTAGGAAGGCACAGCCTAAGCAGAAAGACAAATTCAAATCACATTTTTTATGTAATAGTGCTCGTTTCTCTAAGGATCTGAAATGTCCCATTCATCAGTTCTGTTATCTCTTGGCTTGATGAGCACTTAAAGCTGAAACATGGAGCTATCTTAATCTACTTTGAGATACAGCACTTTTCGATACGTAAATTAGAACCTGCACTAAGGCAACCACATAATTTCTTACACTGGCATGATGCAGCCCTGATGAAGTTAGACATTTTTCTACCTCTTGTTAAACTAATTAATTTTTGAAACCCCATTTGTTGTAATTTTCTTAATGCATTTTTCTCCTTCTTATCTGAATTTAGGGAATCTGAAAGAAATATAGTCCACAAAACTATCCCAGAAGATTTTRCCTGATGAATTGGATATTATAATCAATTTTGTGTGCTTATTGGGTGTTGCAAGTGGATGAGAGAGGGTTATTAATCATAAGATGGTTGTGGAAATGAACAAATCACAAGTGCAATCCATCTCACTTGTGTCTTCAGGGAGGAGCCTACTGCAGGGCTTGGCATTAACATGCCAACCTGGCAGCTCAAGGTTGTTTCACTTTGAGAAGTGAAGTCATGTGGTGGCAAGATTGAAGCCCAGAATGGTAACTGGGGTAGTGTGTGCCTCACAGAGCAGGGCTCAGTGGCTGCACAGGGCTGGGGGCTCTGGGCCTGCACCCCAGGAACCTTCAGCCTTGTGTTGCAGCCCAGAGGGATGCTCCTCCTGAGATCCAGCCTGAGCCTTCCTTGTGTCTCCTTATGCCCCCTGTTCCTCACTCTCCCACCTTCCACCACTGGTTCAACATTCCTGACTTTGATCTCAAGGACAGACAGAGCATCAAGTAGGAAGTTAAGTGGAACCATGCTTTTTGATAACAAGAGGTAAAAAAAACCCTCATAATTTTTTATCAAAGTATTTAAAATTTGCACTGCRCAGTTGTTTTATTCTCTGTGGGTTTATTCTTTATGACTGTATTAAGATGTATTTGTTTTCATCAAAGATGGTGAGACCCAACAGATGTAGGAGGAAAATTAAACAGAAACAAAAAGCAAGCAAACAAAAGCCTTGCCTTAAAGTACATTTTCACATATGAAGTAACAATTTTGTTGGGAGGGAAAATAAAGCCTCCAGTTCTGTTTCTGTACTACTTGAAARTGTTCATCAGTGGTTTCTGGTTTTAAGTGTTATGAGGTTTAAGCRCCTGTTAAAACTGATGGAAGTAAGATTTTCTGATAAAATGAAGCCAGGGGAAAACTGACATTTCTTTCAAGGTCCTCAAGAGCTCCTGCTGTCCATCCTGCCTAGGAAGACCCAGCTGACCCATGGCTCTCCCTGGYACCCAGGGCAAACATGGTTGGTGTCAGTCAGGAGTGAAGGCAATGTGGCCCCTAGCATGGTGAYTTTCAGATGTTTGAGGTGTTGGCATACAATGCTGCATTGTGCTGATGTACAGAACAAGCAGCTTGCTGTGAAGTAACTTTGGACAGCCAAGGAAGTCACTGCTGAAAGGGTTTCACCTCTGACTGGTCTGACTAGAGTTGTTTGGGTCCTGGTCTTGTTTGTGTTTGTTGGCTCAATACACAGAATATTTGGGTTTGGAAGGGCTCTCACAGGGATCATCAAGTCTAACTCTGAAGTGAATGGCCCATGTGGGGACCAAACCCGTGACCCTGGAGTTATTAGCACCACAGTATAACCAAAATAATTGTAAACTTCCTCGAGTTCAGGCCCCTTGTTGGTCAGGCAGAAAGAACAGCCTGCTGCTTCTTATTACAGTTTTATGGATGGCACATGGTAGGTGTAGGCATGACACTAACTTTGCATGAGTACATGCTTGGGTTTTATAAAAAAATCATCCCTTTGATGATAATATCTATGATCTCTATTTCAAGAAACAGTAGCAAATTCCACTTGCATTTTATGGAAAAATGAGATGAAACCTGGTTTCTTATTTTGCAACTAAGAAAGATTTGAGTCATATACAGCACTAACATGAGCATAACTTTGACTCTAAAATTTTAAGAGCACAAAGACGACAGTTTGCAAAGCATTAGCAGCATCTGAAAGCAGTTAATTAAATTAAATGGAGCAATGAAGCACTTCTTGTAGCTGTACTCCCTGGTTTGTGACAAATTGGTAAAGTCAGTTCTGTTAATGAGGTCATCCTATTCTGAGATATTTGATGCTAGAATAGTGGTGTCCAAAGTTCTTGAATTAGAAGTTGCCATCTTCTATTCAGAGGTTGTAGAAGCCCCATTGAGGCACCTTTAAGATGAAGGGCTGTAAGATTTTTAGTACAACACTTCAGCTTTTGACAGCATGCCATAATGGGTACCCATGAAGTGAGCAAAATGCAGCAGTAATARGATCCTGAGAGTCAGAGGATTGAACTGGTTGCTGTTGTAGGAGAAGGCTGATGTATTTTGAGACAATTGTGGTTTTAACCTGTTGTTATCTGAAGCTCGTGGTACTGAAAATATTTGACCAGTCTGGGTGTAAAAGGAAAAGAATGAAGAAAGTTCTCTGTCCCTAAGATATAAAATAGTGTAAACTAATATTACATTGTTTAATGTATTATTTAATATAGTGTTTAAATGTTTACCTTAACATTTAAAGTTGGGGCTTTTTTAAGATGAACTCAGAATCTAAAGGATCTTGGTCAGGTTATGGAAGTATTACTTCTGTCTCCTCCAGAGAGGAAACAAAGCCAGAAAATATATTTGACTCTAGTTTGCTGGTGGCTAAGGAAGGGRTCTGTTTCTAAATAATCTTCTGAATTTCCTTTAGCTCCTTTCACATGACCCAAATGATATTTGAAGGTTGCATGTCCCTGAGCTTTAGGAAAAGGAACTACTAATTTTAGTAGTAGTAAACCTTTTTGAGAAGTACRTTTTATACTGTCTGAGAAGGCAAACTACATGAATATATCTTCTGTGCCTATTGGCCTGTTCTAATAAACTACTGACCTATCTGCAGGTTCTTCCTAAAAGTTAAGCCTTGAAAAATTAAATTAGTGCATTCCAAGTCTCTGGTAGATGGCTCTTTATTTGCATTTTATGGCCAAAAGCAACARATAAAACCACACCAGACCCATGGTTTGGTTCATGGTTTTACCYACAAGTGATATTGAGATAGCAATCTGTTATTCTGTGAGGGAAGGGATGTGTGCATTCTTGTAATTATGATAGCCTGGAGCTTTGCAGTCTTTGCATTTTGCATGCAGGAATTTTGTTGGGGAGGAAAATGAAAGAAAGRGTAGTTGAATAAAGATATGCAACTCTATTCTGTGTTCATGTATGTGATCTGTACATGTCGAAGCATAGGGGAATTTCATTTAATTTAACTTACATTAAAAAAATATGTTCTAAACAAATTCATGTAAATAAATGTGTCTTTACTGTCCGTGCCAGTAATTCTTTGACCTGAATCAGTTGACTAACACAGCATCAAGTCTCAGTTTACTGGTCTTCAGTTTTCGTTTTCTTTTTTAATGATTGACATCATAATCTTTGGCTTTCATCTTTTATATGTTATGAATAAAAAGTGGGAAATAATATGAGCCTTGCTTTTACATCCATAGGCTCCTCTTTAGAAGCTAAACTGGACTATTTTGCTTTACAACACCGAGTCTGAAGCTGCTATACCAGGGGAAGCTTGACAAAGCAGGGGAGATGGAGCTGACATTTGAAGAACTGGGTCGTTGTGTCACAAGTTAAGCCAATAGATGTCAATCTAAATCCTTTAGAGGAAAGCAAACTAATGAGTCAGAAACATACTGCTGCTGTATGTTTGCCCTCCAGACCTGAAACATTTGTTGGTATCAGGGAAAGAATAACTTCAGAAAGCTCGACTTGGAATTTAATTTAAATTATTTTCAAAGGTTGTGATGTTTTAAGAGAAGCTATTGTTTACCAGTCATAAAAAAAAGAATGTTTAAAGTACTGTTGTGCCTTAAGCAGTTCACTTCCCTCCTCTCACCCCTCCAAAGTGCCCAAAGAGTGCATGAAAAGACCAAAATTACAGGGAAATGCTCTGTACAGTCTGACCCAATAAATTACTCCTGTCTGATTAGCTRGAGATACTTTTTGAGGAGGCATATTTGTGCAGTTTCTTTAATGATGATTTCTGTGTCTTATATAAAAAATCRCTTTCAGCTGCCTGCCTCTGGGGTAGGGAGCTGGCGGTGGGGACAGTGAGGAAAGGGGCCAGGACTGGCAGCCTGGAAGCCCAAATGTGCAGAATTGTTCCTTTCCCTGGCCACTGTTGGCTTCTGTGCCRTCCTTTGTATTGTTCACTGGAAGCTGTGACCATGCATCCTCAGCAAACGTGCGTGGGTTTACCTGAAAACTGCCTGCCTACTCTCCAGAGACAAGTTTAACATATGGAAAAAATAGTGCAAAAACAAAATAAGCAGAGTGCAGATGTTAATTGATGTATCCGCTGTAAGGGCTAGAAAAATGGTTGGAAACAAAGGCTACTGTTTTAGGAAAAGAGTGGTTTTGTGTTGTGGATTTTTTTTTGTTTGTTTGTGTGTTTGGGAGTTTTTTTGTTGTTGTTGTTTTGTAATAGAAAGGCTTGGGTTGGAAGAGACTTTAAAGATTGTGTAGTTCCAGCCCCAACGCCCTTGCCCTTGGTAGGGATGCCACTCCCTGGATYAAGTTGCTCAGGGCTCCATCCAACCTGGCCTTGGACRTTCCCAGGGATAAGGCATCCRCAACTTCTCTGGACAAYCTCCACTGCCCCTCCACCCTCTGAGCAAAGAATTTATTTTTAAAGTGAAATCTAAATCTGACACCCTCTTTCACTTTAAAACCATTGCCTCATATCCTGTCACTCTCTGCCCATGTATAAAGTCCCTCTCCCTCCTTTTCATAATGCTGGAGGGTCCCAGTGTGGTCTTTCTGRAGCYKTCTCTTCTGCACTAGCTCTTTCCTTATGGGATGAAATRTATGTATTATGGCTCTGAAGGAGTGTTTTTTAGTTTGTTTTTATGGGGAAAACATTAACTGTAGGTAGTTTTCCTGACCTGACAGCCTTCTGCTTTGCTTAGTCTGAGGGTTCCATAAAGCAGGGAGGATGTACTTGAGGATTATCTTTATTACATAATTCTAAGGCAGCCCCCTCTGAGATATCCAGAAAGAGGGGGAATATGCAAACATGTACAGTTCACTCTGGCTTTGTCAGCCAAATATTCCAGGCTGGTTTCAGTGATCAGCTTTTATTAATATTATATATTGGACTGGAGRAAGTGACAGTCTTCAGGCAGTTCCATTAGGGATCTAAGTTAATTTTACTTCTGTAAAAAAAGAACAGTGATGCAAAATAAGTGGCAGCAATGGTGCAGATACCAAAATGTCAGGTTGTTTTTTGAAAGTTGTCATGGTAAAACTGGCAATTTTTATTACAGTATTTTAATATAATTGGAAGGTCTCTCTCAACATCAGCATATCTAAAATACATGGCATTTTACTGCTTTTGTAGGAGTGGTCAGAGGCAATAAATGGTTTTTAAATCAGATTTTTTTTTCTTAAGTAGGAAATTTAAATTTGTGATTTACAGAGGCATTGAAAGCCCATGGCATTTCCAGGTATTTTTGCATGTACTTTGAATTCAGACTTGTGCTTTTCTGACAGATTATGCTGGATCATTTTAATACCTAACAGGTGTTTTCAATGAACATTTTTAAGTAAAAGCTGTATCTGAGGTAAACCTCCAGCAATATGTGAACTTTTCTTAATCAAATGGTAGGCAAAGGTAGAAGCTGGAAGAAAACATTGAAAGAGAAGTTCTGGTGTGCTCTGATGAGGTTCTTGGGAGAGTTTTGATGATATCTATATTTTCAAAGCTCTTTTAGAAATGCTAGAGACCAGAACTCTCTGAAGTCAAGAAAAAGCTCCACATTTTTTTAAAAGATTATGTGGATACATAAGTATTTTGAATAAATGTGCTAGATAAACTGCTGTTATTGGAAATAGAAATCTCACTATGTCTATAAYGCTTTGGGTTGGTTGTTTTTGACTTTTCACTTGAGTTTCTTTGGGTTTTTTTGATTCTGCAACTCTAGAGTTAAGTGTTCTTCTCAGGTGACCAGTAGCAAACACTCATGATCCACTTCAGAATTTGAAGACTTTATCTTCCTTTATCTGTGAAATAAATGACATCATGTACAACATGATCACAGATCTTATRGAAGTAGATGACAGGATGACAGTATGTTTCTCACAGTTCAGATGGCTGCAACAGAGAATGTAATGAGCCATAATGGTATAATTTTTCATGTTAGRATTTTAATATTGTGTTTTCTACAGCTCTTAATATATCATGCRTTAAACATGTTTCAGAAACCACAGTGAGTTATGTATTCATAGTGTCAATAAAGGAAAATAGTCTGACAACCACATGGAGTGATGAAAATCTGTCCTAAGGCCCCTCTCTATTCTTTTTCATTCAAGTTGTTGAAAGGAAAGATAACAACCTGGAAGGACCRCACATTTAAGAGGTGTTATGGTCGTAAGTCAGGGGTAATAGCTTGGTGTCTTGTGCTGCTGGCTTGGTTACAGGCAGCCCAGAATGTCTGGATTTCACACAAGAGGAGAGGTCACTGTACTCACCTACTGCCCCTGCCTAAGGGGGAAATGATAGCAGGGAGATGCTCTTTTTGAATGTGGCTTTGGATGCTTTGTCAGAGCCCAAGCAGAAAAGGGCAATTATGTTTCCCTTCTGGAGGAAGATTAAAAATAGGATTTTTGGACTCCTGGAACCAATTTTTCTGGGGGTAAAGTATTTTTGAGCCAGTAATGCTCTTGACTGCATATCTTTATCACAGATACCTCAAAGCTGTCATTCCAGAGAGTACAGTGTCAACAAAAAAATAAAATGAGAAATTACTCTTCCATCAACCCATTGCCTGAAGTCATAGATGGTGTTGATTGTGTCTTCTTTTAGCAGCATATACAAGGGAGGTAAATTGCAGTAACAATGGGAGACAGCATATCTGATTCAACTGAGAAACACACTTACAAAAACTACCATATCACATTTATTTGGATTACATTTTTGAAAACTCTCAGCAACAAGGTGACCTTTTAGTTGATTAATCCCAAAATGGAGATTATTTTTTGTGAAAGAAAAGTGGCAGACTCAGAAAAATGACAGAAAACTGCCAGTCACTCAGAAGGCAGTGGTGTTTCCTAGGAACTGGTCTTAATAGCATGGGAAGGAGAAATAAAGAAATGGCTGAGGGACCCCACTTTTTACTACTTTTTGCAGAGCCAGCTGCAGCCCTGATGGCAAGAGAAGATGGGTGGGCCACATGGTGGGTTCTCACCCACTCTGGTAGAGCAAGGGAAAAGCTCCTGTTTCCCAGTTGCTGCACCTTGGCATGGCTTCTCCTCCTCTGTTTTGTTCTCATGAGACCCCACTGAAGTACTGTGTCCAGTTCTGGGGCCCCCAACATAAGAAGGATTGGGACCTGTTGGAGTGGGTGCAGAGGAAGGTTGTGAAGATGTTCAGAAGGCTGGAGCACCTCTGCTGTAAGAGGGTTGGGGTTGTTCAGCCTGAAGAAGAAAAGGCTCTAAGGAGGCTTAGAGCACCTTCAGGGGCCTAAAGGGATCTACAAGAGAGCCGGAGAGGGACTATTTACAASAGTGTGTCGTGATAGGAAAAGAGGAACTGGCTTTAAATGGAAAGAAAGTAGATTTCGATTAGATATTAACAAGAAMTCCTTCACTAAGTGTGGTGAGACACTGAACAGGTTGCCCAGAGGAGCTGTGGATGACCCATCCCTGGAAGTGTTCAATGCCAGGCTCGATGGGTCCCTGAGCGCCTCATCCAGTGAGTGGCATTCCTGCCCATGGCAAGGGGGTTGGAAGTAGATGATCTTTTAGGTCCYGTCCAGTGCAGCCCATTCTGTGATTTGTGATTCCCCCTTGGGGTCCCTCCTCCAGCGCTGAGGGCTGGAGCTGGGGCACTGCCAGCCCTAAGAGAGAAGGGAAGCCAGGTCTCAGGGGGGCCAAACTTGTCGCCCTGAAACGACTTGACAGGGCTGCACCTGCTTATTAATGCGTGTCACAGTGGAACAGTTTGTTCCCTGTGTCTCTTAAGAGGATTTTCCTGAGTTACAGTGTCAAGATCCTGCATAATTTCTGCCTGATTTTCATGGAGGCATAATCAGGCCTTTTACTCAGCTCCATCCCTGAAGACAGTTCTTTGCTGCTGTTCTCTTAAAATAAACCAGTTCTTTAATGAAATCTCCTRTAATGAACTGCACTGTCACTGTAATTTTGTTTATGAAAAAATATGAAAGACATCAAGGGAACTACAGTATACATATAATGTTATTATAAGAGTGCCTCCTGCCAATACTGGAAACCACAGTTCAGCTCTTTGAGAAGATGGAATATGTTCGTGTGCAATGGAATTACAGTTGAGTTTATGTTTCTTGGAAACTTAGTACTTACTTTTATTTTATGATGTCTCAGATCTCCTCAAATGTTAATTGAAATAGATCTGCAAGGCTGAGATATTGGAAGATGCTTTCTCCAGAACATGTTATTGAATTGGGTTTCTTTATTGTCTTTTGGCTATTAGAATTGTATTAACCATTAGTACTGGTATTATTTTACAGACTGAGCATTAAGCTGGTTCTAAATAAGAAAAATATTTAGACTAGTAGAATTGTATTGTGATCTTACAGAATCATAAGAACATTCTGGTGTATGTCAATGATAATAAAGCTAACACTGAGCAACTGTGGAACTAAGAATAAGGCGAAATAAAAATAAGGGATAAAAATTAGCAGTGGCTTGACTGAGGAAAAGCTATATATAATTTATAGTCTTTTTCTTATGCCTTCTCTGGGGTAAAACTTGCATTTGATTCGACTTTTTCCTGAGTAATGATTAAGGGATTYGGTTCCTGTTTTAGTGGTTTCTCAAAAGTTTTGATGTGTCATAGGTGAAAAAATGTATTTCCATTATTTTAACCAAATTACTGGGATGACATCTATGTAAATAATTTACTCAAAATTATATGCTGGCTGCATGATGCAATAAAAAAAGAAATGTGAAAAAAGGTAATTTTTTCTCTTCCTGTAAAAATCAAAAATTGGCATCCTTTGAAAAGCTCCTTATGGAAAAGCTTTCCAGTGATATAATTCATTTAGCTTTGAAGTGTCATGTGGAAATTAAACATGAAGATGCTTTATTTAGGAAACATCAAAACAATCTCTTTCAGGGGAAAAAAATAGTCCTGTGTTTGGAGGCATGAATCACAAAATTCAATGAGGTCCATGCATATTGACAAACTAGATTAGTAAGTGAGCCTTTTTTCTTTGTTTTCTGTTATGTCTTTGAAGTTGCCAGTGTGTCCTGGGGTCCCTGGGACTGAGCAATTGCGATTCAGCTGCCACCAACCCCACCTGAGCAGGAAGCAGCTGCATTTCTGCCTGCCTATCTTTCTTCTCCAGGATGATGTGCTGGAGACAGCTCATGTCTGCTGAGAACTCTGATCTGAGTCTGTTAAAATCACTGGAAGATTCTCCATTGATTTCAGAGGGTTTCAGTCAGCGCTTCAAGGAAGGATTAGCAGCACTGCCTCTGCTTCTTCTCTCTTAGCCTTTGAGAATGGGGAGAAAAAGGCTTTGAGGAAGGGTGTGTCAGAAAGGGCTCTGTGTTTTTCTCAGTGATTGGGGGGGTTGTAGGAATAAGGCAGAAAGAAAAGAAGTCAGTGAATTCTGCTATTTTCTTCCATTGTTTGAGTGCTGTWCACACAAGGGAATGTCCCTGGAGTTAGATAATAACCTTAACTCTCCCTGCCACTGCCGTGCAGTTGTGTGTAACCTGCCCCTAACCCAGAGCAGGCTGCTCTTCCCAGCATCAGGGTGCACCAGCCCTGAGAGCAAGGCAATAAAACTGCAAGATGAAGGTCAAAAGCATGTACACAGAGTTGTCAGAACTACTTGCTAGAAGCAGCACAGCCCATGAGCAGCTGAAAGGAGGTTAGACAACAGAGCAGAGTTCTTCCAGAAATGTCTGGAGAGAGGACAGCTGGGGCTGCTCTTGGGAAATGCTGTAGAGGGGTCAAGACCCTAATTTTACACATGGTCAGACTTCAACATAAAACTTGTGCTGGACCCTGTAAGTCTTGGCAGTCACCCCAGTCAGTAGGACAAAACCCTTCTCCCTTGCATCTGTGTACAAGCAGGGGCTGCRGAATCAGTGAAACACTCGCTGGAGTACTGATTACTCACATGAATAGAAGGTTACTGATTCAAGGCCATAATTGTCATGCAAATGGTTTACAATATGGACAATGTTTTCCTCCTGGTTTTGGACACAGAATTTTGTGTCGTTTTTGGCAGATGCTTTGATTTAGGAGCCAACAGTGGGGCTCTCTGAAGAGTAGGATAAGCATTGCCTGTTTATATTTGGAGGCACCTCTGCTCATTTCCTCCACATGAAATAATGCTTTGTGGTTTCCATAKTCATCCAGTATTTGCATCAGTGGGTTTCTTTGCCAATTATGAACAGTTTTTGTGGAGGAAAACAAAGAGAATTTTTTCAAGACCCATTAAAGGTGCCAAGTAGAGAAGGGAGCAGAAGATTGTATGTGATGCTTTATTCTGGCTGATTAGTATTTAACAAGAAATGAATTTGTACAGTTAAATGAGATTCAGATAATTTTTATTGTGCACATAATCTTATGTCAGAGGAAATTTGTTAAATTTTCCACTGTTGAAGCCCTTTAAGTATATGGAACTGGTAATGTTTTAGCATAGAGAGTCAAAGAGGAGAATAAATSAAGTGGTATTTTGAAATGATGTGTCAGAAATATATTTCTGTACATATGSTTACCTGGTATGAGGCTAAAACAAACAATTCAAAATTGGAGCCACTGATAWTAAGGCTAAAAATCCCTAATATGTCTTTTCAGTAATGAAAACTCCAAGAAGAAAATTAAAATTAAAAGCAAGCACAATAAACTGGCACATTGTWGTGTTAGTTTATTAATTTTGATCTCTGTAGCATATGGTAGTTTCATGCAGCTAGGGGCTATGGCCACCTGTTAATACTCCAGGGTACCAAAGAAAAAGGATTTGCTTGTTCAGTGATGAAAAACACAGTAACTTCCATATTCTGATTAAAGGAGGAGGTTGTTGGTTTTTTATGGTTTTGTTTTGGTTTGGATTGTTTTAATAACTAGTGTGTCGTTTCTCCTGTATAAGTAACTTTCTAAAATGAAAACAATGAGTCAGATTTCATGGATGCATATTTAGACAAAATACAAGATGTTTTTCCCAAAAGCCCAATCAAAGCTTTTGAGAATTTACATTGAAAAACTGTCTGGCAGCAACACTTCCCTACTGGAAGAATCCATACCTTGCTGCATTTTAAAAACCAGTAATTTAATACAAAATGTATCGTTTGCAGGAGGTCCGTTACAAAATACCACAGCAGTGACACGTGTAACTGTGCTGTTACTTTATGAGGAATGTTTGGGAGGCTCCAGGAGCAGGGCTGGTGCCTGTCCAGGGACAGGGCTGAGCCATCTCTCCCAGCTGGCCCGTGGGAGGCTGGCGCGGGGGCAGCGCCTGGCCCGCAGCAGCCTGGCCCTGCCAGTGGCACGGGCTGCTGGCACTGCTCTCACTGGCACTGAGGGGCTCTTCTGCTGTCCCAGGGACCAAAATGCCAGCTGCACTCCCCCACGTGCCCTCCTTGGTTCCCCAAAAAGAGACAGACCTGGTTTTTACATCTTGTTGAGTACGGAAGGTGTGATGGCATAGTAAAGGCGTGGCTGTCACAGATCTTCACACAGCGGGAAGGAATTTTCTGCTTGCTGAGTTTTCTCTCTCATTGCATCTTGGTGAAAATTTGAAAGACATATGGACCCACTGGAACCATTTGGTGCTTAGCTGCTGGTCTGTCTCCATTTGGAAAAGAAGCATTTGCTGGAAGAGCAATTCATTTGGAACCCATTGTAATCTCAGATGGCGTGCTGTTGAAACTTCAGACACAGAAAGTCAAGGAGTCCAGAGGGGTTGCTTTTTAGATTGGCACCCCAAACTCAGGTGCAGAAGGAGGTTTGGCAAGRCTCTAGGATGAGGTGTAGGGAGGGTGTGTGAAAACACGGTTGTTCTCACTACAGCTGGAGAAATAACTGCCGTGGTCATTTTTGGGCATCTCACTTGGTGGATGAAAGTATCCCAAGGATGCACGGCCTTGGCAGACTGGTCAGCACCACTGGGCTTTACTGGTAACAGGTGGCACTTTAGAACTTTGCTGTTTCTAGTCAATTAAACCTTTGCAGCTGGAGCTCTTTCAGCCCAGAGCTTTGAGGTGTTCTTTTGTGGGGACCACAGGGTTGGCACACAAACTAGACCTGAATGTGAATCAGAAGTGTTCCCTTGTAATCATTATACTTTTTAAACAGACTAGATAGCTTTATCTTTTATGGTGCCAGATGTGAAACATGCTTTAATTTTGTATGCTGAATTATTCAGGTCGCCGTGGTYGTGTCTGTGTATTCACCTATCATTGACACCCTCCTTTCTTTTTCTCTTTTTGATTCTTTTTTTAAAGTATACTTTCTCTTGTGCTATTTCCTGAACCATAGAAGTGTAGGGCAGAGTAATTTTCATTGCTTTTCAGCTTCCACCAATTAAAAAAAAAACCCAAAAAAACAACGAGGACTCCTTACACTACTTTCTCTTGTCCCCTGTAAATTAAATCACAACTATCAGCTCATTTTTCACAGGCAACTGTACAGCCATCCTGCATTGCTCTATTAGCAGAAATAGTATTTGCATGATACATTTGRCCATAAATAGTTTTATATTGTTCAGAATGTGCAGTTGATTGATTGGAAGAGTTTGACTGGAGCATACAGAAATCTGGTCTTTGACAAGTCCTWAATGTGCCAACTGAAGTTTTACTCAAATTACAAGGAATTTTCWTAGGGTGCTGGTGTAAAGAAAGCTTCAGCTAGATGTGGAATTTTGGGATGCACTGATCATAATAGATTAATAAGGTAATGGTGACATACTGGTGTCAAGAGTTGTTGCAAAGTTTTTAGAAACAGACACCCTCAGGACCACAGTAGCAGAATAAGGATGGGCTGTGTGCCTGTCCATCTTAACAGAAGCACCTTTTTTTYCCTCTGACCTGTTTTTATACTTGCAGGGGGGCAGAGGGATGGCAGGRGGAAGGTATGATTTGCATTGATAAACAAGAAGGCATTTATGCATCTCACTCCTCGTTATGTAATCTCATGCGTGCTCTGCCTGCAGTCTGGATTTTTAAGAGGGAATATGCCCAAGTGTGTTCATGCTTTTGTAAAAAATGTTTCAGTTTCAATCTAGGGGAAATCTCTTTTAAGATATCTTATGGRGCTTCCGCTAGCTAGTTCCAAGCTAGAAAACTACTGCAAAATGGTATCTATACCACAAATATATGTAGCATAAAAGTTGTTAAGGATTACCAAAGACTGCAGACACTGCTTACTGAGTCAGACCAGAAGACTTTTTGTCATACTGTGCTTCTGTTTGACAATTATCWATGGAAAATCTTTCATTTAAAAGCAAGCTCAAGTGGGCAGAGACATCATGACATGAGGGGATCCCCAATGGATGCCCTACCTGTGCTCACAGAGTGATGTCCTGGAGTGGTCTGGGCTGGGACATTCTCCAGCCTCCTGGTTATTATCAAGGACTAACCCAGGTGTACTCTTCTGTGTCTTAAATGACATCTCTTCTTTGTTTTCTCAGCTAAAAAGATCACAAAGAAAACAAGTCCCAGATTCCTCTTGTTATAGATCTTCTGGTCAATAGTTCCCCATTTCCACTGTTTCAGCTGATAAACCATGTTCACTACTCTGTGTTCTTCATTGATTTTTATCAACATCTGTGGCTGAGCTTGAAGCACTCTTGCTGTGTAGTGGGTATTTGCCAGGTGCCAGGTGCAGGCTGTGTGAACACCCCTTGTGTAGAGGTTTTTCTGAGGATGACTGATACAGAGGAGTGGGGCAGGCCACTGGATTCCCCAGGGGCTTGGGGGCCAGGGCTTAGGTGTGGTGGACAGGACATGTCTCTATTCTCTCTGAAACAGGAGTCCTGCTTACCTGCTTGCAAAAAACTWTTTTTTTCCTTCAGCATAAGTCTATTTTTTTTTTTCCTTTAGTGTGCAAATTGTTTCATACCTCTACATGTCCTTCCTTTTCATCGGTGGGTTTTTTTTTCACAGACTCTCAGAATGGTTTGGGTTGGAAAGRGCCTTTAAAAATCATCTGGTCCATGGGCAGGAACATCTTTTACTACATAAAATCCCAATCCAACCTGGCCTTGAACACTTCCATGGATGGAGCATCCACAACTTCTCCAGTGTCTCACCACTCTCATTGTGAACATTTTTTTCCTCTTGTCCAATCTAAACCAAGCTACTCTCTTTACATTTAAATGCATTTTCCCTTGTCACTACAGACTGTAGTAAAAATTCTCTCTCTCTCTTTGAAGGAAGGATTTATTCCATAATCCAAAATGTCCTTAGCACTCAGATTTCTGCCCTCACCCACTGCAGCAGGCCCAGGGGGAAGACCAAAACTGCAGTTGATMTTCTGAAATAAATTGTTCAGAGAAAAAAAGAAAAAGACCAGAGATCTTGAAAGGAGTTCACAGCAGCACAAGAAACAAGGTAGCAAACTCTTGTTTTAGGTACTTTAGGTACTATGAATTTACCTGTGCTGGACTTGCACTGGGTGGGCTGGGTTATTAAATGCTGACTTAGATTTATCAGCATTCTTACAAGTACAATTTTGAGTGAAGCATCCTCTCGTGAGTTCTCTTCCTGYCGTCAGGAACGTTATTAACTGGGAGCTTGCTAACAGCTTCAGTCCAAGAGCTGAAGTGTTTGAACTTGTGAAAAACCCTACTTGAGTGTTTTGCATCTGTAACTTTTCCCCCAATATCTCCCTTCCCCTTACATTTACATGCATTACTTTTCCCTCTGTTATGTTCCTCTTCCAAAAGTGCTTAGCAAATAAGTGGACCAATGACAATTTATCCAATGTTTATCCAGTGGTCTGAGTATAAAGCAGGGAAGTGAGTGTAAAACTCAGTGCTGCAGGTAATTGCCCCAACACTCTGACTCAGATTTACACCTTGAACCATGTGATCTACTCAGATATTCAGAATTAATAAACTCACTTATAACATTCATGCTCCTGGTGAATGAGCTGTAGACTAAATATTATTTTAATAATATGGTGAATTAAATTTGAATAATTATAAGAATAATTTGTGCTAATCATAGAACGTTCATGAATAGAAAGAAGTGAAGTTGACAATTTATTCACTGCAAGTTAGCTGCTTCGCTCTACTGCTAATTAAGTTCAAGGCTTTGAATAAGTAGTTCTAAGTTGTTTCATTACAAGRCAAAGTGCAGCTCTGATGTGGCAGGGATGCCTGAGCCACAGCACGTGACAGAGGTTCATCATCTGACAGTRCAAGTTCCACTGTGCTTCCTCCTTTCTGAGTAAACCTTTGCCTGAGTACTGTAAGGCACAGCAGGTATTTTATAAAAAATGCAAATAACTTTCCAATTATGTGATTGGGAGAAGAGRGAGGAGATTTACAATGCATGGCTCTTGGTGGTTAGGGGGAAAAAAAAATCTTACTTTTATTTCCCAGTTTGCATTTGGTTAGATAATGGAAATTAGTCYTGTCTTCTTTTTTGCATAATTAAGAGGAATCAGGAGAACATTTCTTTTTCTTAGGGTCTTGTTTCTTCTACTGTTGCTTTGGTTTAATTTTCTTTAAGGATGATCTTCCATAGTATTGACCAGCATTTACTGGTTTAAGTTTTGGGGTGTCTCTGACAGACCTCGCCCATTCACTGTCAGGGAACTCAGTATTTATTAATGCCATATCATCTTTCCCTCCAGTTACATCCCTATTCCTGCAGCTTGCCCTTTTAGTCTTCTAGAGGTGACTTATTTTACCCATCTAGCATTTTTTCAGAATACCAGAAAAATCACTAGGGCTTTTTGAGACATGTTTTCAGTGGCTCTTATCCTATCAACATTCTTACTGATAATGTAGATTTCTTTGCACAATGTCATAAGTGTGCTTAGACAAACAATAAAATTCAAGTTCCCCTTTATACAAAGAGACAATTAAATCTTTGTGACAAGATATTGCCTCAAATCAGGCTGCTTTTGAGCCCAGATTTTTTTTTTTTGATTTTTATGATACATTATTCTTTAATGATATTAGTTCTAGTTTACCTGTAAAACTTCTGACTATTTTGGTCTRTCAGAAGTCCATTACAGCTTTGTTCCACCCAAGTTGCAGACTGGATCCTCACCTGTCTGATACACTCAAAGTGTTTCTGTGGGTGGAAGGAGCAGAGCTGCTGGCCAGACCTGCCAGCRGGTTTTCTTAATCTAATTAAACTTTTGTCAGTCTAATGGAAGAATCCCAGGAAGAGGGCAGTGGATACTTTATGGTTATATATGCAGTTGTTAAGTACACTCCCCCTTCCTGATAAGCACCCTTTTCTCTKATAATAGCTCACTTCTCTGTTACCCCTCTGCATTTAAAGGGGGAAGGTTTCAACCTGGAGAGAGTGAATTCAGGGCATCATTGCACCCTCCCCTCTCCCTCCCCAAATCATTTGCTGCAATATTGATGTTAATGCTTTCTTCCTCCTTGCTCCAGGATGGAGCCTGTGGGGTCACTTTGGCCTGTGTGCTGCCACGCTCTGCACCTTGTTCTCTAATCCTGTGTCACACAGGAATTTGCTCTAAGTGGTGTGGGTTTATAAATATGCTGGCTGGTGGCTCATTATTACCCTTCAAACTGCTTTTGCCCAAGCTGCACATGTCTGATGAGGGAAGGGCTACTGCTCCTGAGGGCTTTATAGACAAGGGACTCTGGGGATCACCCTGCACCCAGGCTCTTGTGCCAGAAATGGTTCATTTTACACACAGTCACACCTTGGCTTTACAGGAGTGGATTCAAGAGGCTTGGGCCCCAGAGGAATGTTCCTCCCAAGGTCCAGCCCCCAACACCCACCAGGCAGCATRTATTCTCCATTCTGACTTCACAAAGCCTCTGAAGGTCTTCCAGGAGTCCATTACGAAGGGGCCAGTGGCAGGAGGGTGAGCCAGGGTGTGGAATGAGGCTGGAGGGCAGCTGGGCATGCACGCCCCCGCTGCGGGCAGTGCCTGCATCACCGAACCACCCCATCCCAGGAGGGAGCTTCTGACAGCAGAACTGAGTGTGGGATCTCTTACCATGATTCTCTCAAGCCCTGGGCATGGTTTTCGATATTTATGGTTTTCTCTGTTGTCTTTTTACATGCWTTTTAAAGTACCATTAATGTAGACTCTCCAGGGTCTCTCTGTATAATTTAAAACTGGTATTTCAGTGTATGTGTCTGTGTACAAGCATGCATGCATGCAGGGGGGTGGGGAGGGAAGCAGAGGAGTCTCCCTTTTTTCAGTACTTCCACACCTTACCAAAGAGACATATGTAATAAAAAAAAAAAAAAAAAATTTTTTTTTTGGTGTTTTTGTTGTTTGTTTGTTTACTTGTTTTTCTCTCTGGAGCCTGGAAGAATTTTAAAACTGTAGTTAATAAAAGAAAACCTGGTCAAATGGAGGCAGCTTTGTTAAAATTTACCCCAAAAATAAGGGATTTTTTCAGCTCTGGAATCTCATGTCCTGTTTGTCTCGAGGATGCATCTCTTTCATGGAAGTTGTTAAGCTGCATTTAAATGAACTGACTACTGTTTGTTCATACAAGACAATGTATGTTTGGCAATGCTTTACTTTTTGAGGGAAATATTTTTTAATAGATGCCTTTAAGACACTGAAATCTTACGGCTGTTTTGTAAGAATTTTGTTATGAAAAGAAGTTGTTAGGATAGACTTTGTGCAGAATGGATCAGGCAAGCAAAACCAAGCTTCATGCATCAAAACCTCAGCTCTCTTGAACTTGCAACTTAGGATATTTTTGATGGAGTCAATAAATCTTTATCTCACAATGGTAGGATTTTGTTTTTAAATAGTGGAGGGTAAGGCTGAAGGAAAACACAGTTTAAGGATATGGAAAGATAATCTATAAGGTCATACCTATAGGGGAGAGAAGCACACGAAAAACACCAATGTGATTTCTACTGTGAGAAAATAGCTTAACCCTCAYCTGACATTTTTATTTGAGCTTCAAAAGCACCCCTGTGCTACACCATTTTCCGAGTTAAGGCAGAAGAGCTTCCTCACACGAGGTGGTGCACATGAGCAGTTGTCTGCAGTAACTGCTGAGCAGTAAATTCAAATGCAGCCCTTACCTTGCACGAATTCCCCCATGTAGGCAACCCCCCAGATAACTGGAGGGGACCATGGGAGTCACTTGAAAGCTGAGCACACCACTGTTGATACAGACTGCCATGAGAATATTCTGATGATATCTGTGTGTATGAAAACAGCATTGAAGGGATTTAATTTTGAAATTGCTGCCGGCAAGAGCTTTGCAGAAGAGCATACATTGCAATTAATATCTTTCAAGCAACTGTGTATGTTTGTAACATGTCCTGTCATCAGATCATGGGAGTAATCTGGTAATAATGCCCCAGAGGAGACCATCAGGGAAATTTCACAACTATATTGAGCTCTGAGGCTGTTAAGTCTAGAAATGATAGAGRGGACAGGTGAAGTATTCTCAGAGTAATGCCATCACAACTTCTCAATGCTTCCTTCTGTAGCAAGAGATTAGCTACTGTGCAATAATTGATAAAGTTGATTATGTCAAGGCGTATTTCCTGAATAAGGATTAGACACAGGCAATTCAAAGTCTGATGGATGAGGAGTTTCCCTAGAAATGAAATGAAGAACTGTCACCACAAGGMGCTCGTACAGCGGCTCGTGACTCGCATTACCCATCACCAAATCGTGTTGGGGCTGATGGCTGTGCTCCAGGAAACCCTGCACTGGTTTGTGCAGTCTGCCAGCCAGGAAGGAGATGTGCTCCCCTAGTGGAATACGCCCAGGACTACTGTTGAGTATTGTGGCTCCATGGAAGACTCCATTGGTCCTATGCTTTCCCTTATTTCTAGAAAAATTTGAACTAAGCTGCCTAAAAGCCCATTCTAAAACTAGGYATAGAAATTATCCTGTTTCTGTCAAACTCTGTTGCAGTAATCCTGGRCACTTACTCTTTCCTTACACTTTCCATCTCCATATATCTCCTCTAAAATAATACTAAAGCTGTGTAGTTTGCTTATAGGTATATATTTGTCTTTGTGTATATGTATGTAGGTACCCAAATGTAATTACCATTTTTTTCTGTTCAAKGTGAATTTTTTTAAATCTCTAGGGATGGTTATTTCCAATGTGTGGTAATTTCCTTCTGCTTTCTCACATTTTAATGAAGCTCTTGAGAGAAAGGAATGGCACACAAGCTTAAAAAAGTAGAATATTTTATTATTTCAGTACCTCTGGTGATGGATATTGGAAATGAATTAACCTCTTATTCACCCATGCCAGGAATTGAATTCCACAGAGATGTATATGTGTGTGATGCATGTTTGGGACTGCAGACAACTCCAGTTCTCTGTATATCTGCAGGTGGGAAGAAAGGCAAAGAAATTAAAATGTTATGTTAATAAACAAGATGTTTTGATATAATGAATACATAATTAGTAAATATTTCTGAAGTCATATCAGTGAAAACAACCAACAAAACTTGAGAATTGGAAAGGCTGTTATGCTCTTTTAAACCATGGATTCTCTAAAGTAAAAAAAAGATTTTTTTATTCCTTTCAAGATTTTGGAAATGATAAATTAAGAATTCCCCTGTCTTACACGTCCCTACTGTTAGTATCTGTCTTTTCTCCTGAATGTAAAAGTATGAATCCAATGTTTAAAACGTTTTACAGTTTTTCAGCACTGCATGGGAGTGATGACTATGTAGTTATGCTTTACAGAACTGGATCTTTGTGTTTCATGTAAAGCTGTGGAAAATGTACACTGATTTTTACCATCTTTTTTTTAAAGACAGTTATCTTTGCTTGTTCATGCTGTGATCAATGATTGTCACTTATTAATACATCCAGTTGCTTAACTTAAAACAGGAAGATGTCTTAGAACAGGAAAAAAATCCAGAAAGTAAAAACCCCACAGAAGCCTTCTATTGATGGTTATAAAAATGACATACTGTTTTCCCTCTCACAACTGAAATGAAATGCTGCCTCCACACTGAGACTTTGAATGCTGATCTTCAGCTGTGAGCATTTTCTCAGCTAAATTATAAGCCCTTGAAAGCAGGATATATGTTAAAAAGGTGGAAAGCTCTTTAGTATTTTTTCATGCAAACACTGCTGTACTAAAACACGCAGCACTATTAAATTCAGAGGTGGTTGTAACTACAAAAGATGAGAATAATACCAGTGATTTAACCTGTGYTGCACTGTTCCCATCAAAGCTTACCAGCAGCATTTTGCCTGAGAGGCTCCGGGGCAGAGGAAATAGAGAAATGACTGCATTGTGGGTGTGAAAAGAGCTGCTGTAATGCTGTCTGCACAGTGTTGCTTGGTGCTTGAAGTAGGGCACAGGCAGGGGATGTGTCCAGTTCCTTTTTGCTTTGAGAAATGACTGTGTGCCTGAGGGGACTTGTTTGAGGACACCTGACATGCACACCRTTTCTGCTGGTGCCTGGCTCCCAGGGTAGCCGAGTGACATGAACCCTTGGCATCCACATCCTACAGCAGCAGAGTGCTGTCCCTTAGCTACTCACAGTGTGAAGAGGTATTTCTTGTTGCTTGTTTTGAACCAGTCACTTGCTGATTTTCTTTCTTGTTTTTTTCTCTTGTATCCAGTCCTTGTGCTAAAAGAGACAGTGAAAAATTGTTCTCTGTTCATCTYCTCTGAAGACCTATGAGCTTGGTACACCTCAGCAATGTTCAGCTGTAGTCTACTTTTCCCTGTAACTTAAGTTCATACAAAGTGTCCTGCTGGGTCAGAACAATGGTGAATCATGCCAAGGATTAYTTCTCCTGAAAATGGCAACAGGAGATGATAGGGAGAGCACATGAGCCTGGACACTGTGAGATCCATTTTCTCATCTTACCACAGCATCTACAAATGCTGTATTAAAAATGCTAAATGTTACATTCTAGCCCCATTCCTTTTTATCATCTGTTTACAGAGTTGTTTTCTATCAATTTGTCTAACTCTGGTTTAAACYAGCTGATAAACATCTGCCTGCATAAACTCCTTGTGCAGCAAAATCCAGAAGTGGGTAGCCCCCTGGCTGAAGAAATACTTTCCTTTGTCTTTTAAACTAATTGTGCATTATATACCAAGTTGTTGTATTACAGATTTGGTAAATAATTTCCTTATGCAGCTTGTTCACTCCTTCAGACTTTTCAATACTCAGTCCTATCTCCCTTGACCCTTCTTCTCTACAAAGGGAACCATCCCAGCTCTCTGAGTGTACTCCAGCCCCTTGATTGTTTCCAGTTGCTCTTCTGTAAGTCACAGCATCCTCCTGGAGGCCAGTACTGCRCAGCCTTTCAGGCATGAACCCACCACAGGCTCCTGTGTCATCACAGCCAACCCCTCTGATTTGCTCCCAGCACACGTGGGGAAGAGCAGTATTGGGTCAGTGTGGCATTCACATTCTCTGAAAAAAATCCCTTTGCCCAGGATTCTTCTCCTGGGAAGCTGAGACACCTCAGAGAAAAGGAAAACAATTCTTATCTCATTTGCTTCTCCTCTGTTTTGCTCATGTGGATTGYGTTTGGAGATTGTTTACCCAAGGTGATTGCTTGATTGGACTGCAGTGTGAGTTGTTTTGACTCTTTGGTCAATTATGGCCAAGCTGTGTCGGGACTCTGGAGAGAGTCACGAGTTTTCATTGTTATCCTTTAAGCATTGAGTAAGTATCCTTTCTGTGTTCTTTAGTATAGTTTAGTATAGTATTCTTTAATATAATTTAGTATCATAAAGTAATAAATTAGCCTTCTGAACATGGAATCAGATGCCTCATTCCTGCCTTCATTGGGGCATTCCCTGCAAATACAATAGGTCAGCTCTCTGTGTCTGCTGTGCATTGAGAGGGTGATTTGGGAAAACTGTCAGGGATGATGCCAGTTCCCTCTTTTGGGAGTTGTACCTGCCTGTTGGGCCTCAGCCCCTCTCTAGCATGGTTTAATGATTAGTCCCTCAGGCTGTAATGCTCCTTTGGTTGGTTGCATCCCCTGTGCAATCTTTTCCTCCATCTCAGGTTCAGAGGACAGGAGTGTTCATTCACCCTCCCCTCACCTTACCTTGGAGACTCTTCTGTAGTCATTCTTTACATGGCAGCCAAWTCTCCTTAGCTTTCAATGATTTCTGTTGTCCTTACTATTCCTGCTATATCTTTTTAGTGACAGGGGAAGCAAAACAGCCCACAGTATTCAAAGTGTGAACACCTGAAGACTTTAAATAATACCATAATGATATTTTGTATGTTGCTCTCTATTTTTGTCATAGTAATGGCCAGCATTTGATTTGCTTTTTGACAGCTTCTAAGATGGAGTTGGTATTTTCATAGACCTTTTATAACTCCAGGATCTCTTTCCTGAGTGGTAATAACTAGTTTGGAGCTCATGCTGAGTACGTAAATTTGAGATTTCTTTTCCTCCCCATATTCTCAATATTGAATTTCATCTGTCTTTTTTATTGCCCAGTTGACACTCTGAGGCTCTTCTGCATCTCTCTGCAGCCAACTTTCTTTTTTATTTCCCTGAATACCTTGGCACTATTAGGAAAGTTGAGAGTTGCCTTATTTTTCTAGATCCATGTAATGATAATCAGTGTACCTTATATGTTGACCAATCCTGGCTCTGATCTGTGATATGCCTGGTGACATAAACATGTGAGAAAGCCGATTGCTTTTGGCACCTTTGTGTTTCAATGTTTTGTTTGTTTGTGAAGTGGGTCTCTTATCCTGTGACATCTTTGTTTCTCTAAGTTCTTTAATGAGACAGTATTGAGAATTTTTTAAATTGCATAAACCAAGTTTCCCTGTACTGTGTGTGCACTGAATCATACAAAGAGCCCTGCCAGACAGATGAAGTGTGATTGCCCCTGTAAAACACATCTCCATTAACTCATATCTGTGTGCTAATTATATTCTTATGCATTTCTGAAAATGAGACTGATACCATGATTAGACATACTGGGGTTTGGTTCCAGAAGAAGTTTTTAAAGAATGGGCATTGCATTTGGTAGTTTTTACCCAGCTGATGTTGAAACAGCTTAACATAGTAGCTGAAGTACTTATTGCATATTCTGATTAATTTTATACTTGAAACATGTATCACCACCATTAAATCATTTTAAGTCTATTTGTATATTTTGGCTTAAAAATATTTATTTTAGTTGTAGTGGCAGGCATTGATGCATTTGCACTCTGGTCAAGTATATCCTTTTGAGAAGTTTTATATGGATATATTTATAAAACAGGGAAAATAAGTAATTGGAGTGATTAAAGAGTGACAGAGTACTTTAATCTGAAATATTTTTCTGTTTTTAAAAAGGAAATAAGAAGTCATAGTAGGGAATAAATCAGGTGTTTATGCACAGACCATTTAAAATGTTTCACAGTGACTGGAACTTCTGGCTGGGTCTGATGGTTCTAACCCAAAATTAATAGAAGATCTGTGCCTTTAAAAAGGAGTGAGTGTAGGCCAGGCAAATTACCACTAAGCACCTAAAATAATATTGAATAAATTTAGTCATCTGCAGCTGTCATAAAACCTGYAGAGGTTGTGACCAATACTTAATTCTCTGAATCCTTGTGTTGTTGTTGTCTTCCGTATGGGATTGGTTGCTCTATCTTCCATGGACTGATGAATTTGAGAAAATTTTAAATTTAGCSCACTTTCTCTAATGTTAATATGTCATTTAGTTGTACTTATGTAGCAAGCATAAGCCAAGACTTATTGCATAAAAATAGTTTGAGGTGCATTTTACTCCAGTGAAAGTAGGTACTCAGGCTGTATTTTAGTGGGTCTGTAACAGAGAAGGCTGCAAAAAATTCTGGTTTTCGTGTTAGTAACCAAGCTGATCCAGTTTTGATCTTACATTTTTAAACTTACATGAAGTGTTTTTAAGGAAGCAGTTGTTTACCCACAACACACAATCCCTTTGGACTTTTGTCAACACATGGGTCTGATGTGATCAGCATTTGTAGGATGCTGCATAAGCAACTAACAGGCTAAAAAGCCTCTAAACAACCTACCTGTATCTGGTGCATTGAGGAAATTAAATATTTTAAGCAATTACGATTTGACATAATTTCTTAGAGAATAGACTTTTTAGGTTTCAAACTCCTTAGCTGGACCTTCTCTGTGTTCTTACAATAAAGTGACTTTGCTGTTGCTTATCATTAATGATTTAAAAAAAATGGTAGTTTTTCCCATAATCTGTTCTTTTCCTGCATTATAAAACATTACTGAATTCAGTAAATTTTTCACATCTTTTTGGCATCAGTGTATATCTTCACTGAAATGAGTGTATTTAGTAAGATTAAAATCAGCAGAGAGCAAGGGAGCACCATACAGTTCATCTTGTATTACTTCAGTCTGTAGTTTCTTTCCAGTGCTCAGTTCAGATTCACAGGCAGAGGTTCCATGCCAACAGACAGATTAGTGAGGAGCTGGATGTAGTGATTTCCCAGTCTTCTAAAAAGTCCATGCCTTCAGGTGGAATGTATGTGTGTCTCCAGAAAAGCTACATGAATTTTAATGTAATGTATGCAGTGGTAATGGCTYTTACACATTCCAGTCTGTAATCAGAGTGACTTGGAGCCCTGAACCATCATTTTGATCTCCTCTTCTGTACTCCAAGTACTACTTTATTAACTATGGAACTATTTAGACAAATGTGAAAAAAAGCACAAGTCACTCTGTACTTATCTCTGAAATAAATTACCTTATTAAGATCTATTTATTTTTAGTGAGATTTTGCCATTTTATTTTTTTGCTGAATAGTATGTGTAATTTACCCAGTAAAAACTTAAAAATTTTCAAGAATAGGGAATTTTTCATTTTCTTTTCTACTAGATGGGTTAAAATTATGCCTGCTTTCGACCTAAAGGTCAGGCACTATCTAAACTACTTGACAAAGCCTGTTATTTAAACAAAGCACTTCAGTTCACCAGTGTAATTCATCAGGAACTGAATATCACATATTTTGTGTGATAATAAGATGGGAAACATTACAGATAGAGAGTCAGACAATARATAGGTACACCTGTCTTTTGAAAAGACAGAGTACCTGCTGTTGCCAAAATAGAAATGAAGTGTACCTCTTGTATTTACCAGTAGATAAAAATATTATAGCAAGGTGGAAAGACTTCAAATGCAGAAAGAAAAGAACAATTTTTTCARGTTTTGAATTATTTTTTCCTTATATGTTAGAAGTAATAATCAAACATTGCTCTAAGGAAATATACTAGCAGATCTTTGGTGTTACTGATGTAATCACATTAAAATACTATGAGCACTGTGCATATTGAATATCTAATCTCCTTAATCTTATAGCACTGTGGATCTTATGTATTTGAATTTACCTGAGAGTGAACAAGTTTCTCTTGGGCCTGATGACTAATCTGGTTCTAGAGATGTTCTAGTAACCCTGCCAGAACACAAGAAAGGAAAACATCAATATGATTACATTTAAAAAGAAATTTCATAATAACACCAGATTCTTTCATAGGACAATAATCTTGAGCACTTTTTCAAAAATTATTTATGTTTCTACAGAGTCAATTACCTCTTTTTGGTGGGAAAAAAAAATGTCCCAGTGATACCATTACTCAGGGTTTATTGGCAGTTACTTATAAAGCAATCTCATCCTGGCTTTGTGCCCTTCTAATCAATGTTGCCCAGTTTGGCAGGGAACTGGTCTGCAGCACTAATTGTATCCAGTATGTCTTTTGCTTTAAGTAAAATGTCTTTGGTTGTATTTTCTGTAGGTTTATTTTTACATCCCCTTTGCGCATTTTTGTGTTTAGAAACCTATTTTTTAATCACAGTTCACTTGCAGCAGCATCATTTTGCAATCATCTTGCCATTTGTAATGTCATCTCTGCAGACCTGCATTAGCTTCAGTTTGCCATCATCTTGAAGTACTAACCTGCACATAGACCCGCACAGAAATAATTTAACATTCATCCTGGTGTGTGCAGTGATGTTTCATTAGACTTGAACTAACAGAATTTTGTCATCATAATTTRCTGTCATAATAGCCCAGTCTTCACAGATTTAATGTGACAGTCTTTTGCCACTGTAACTAAGGCTTTCAGCAATTGTCATCCAGGGACACTTAGGATGAAATCAGTATAATTAAAACATAGATCCTTAATAGTCCTGTACTTTAGTTTGTCACCTCTCAAACAATAATTAAGCAGGCTAACAACACTTGTTTAGCTTGTAAGTGTTGTTTTCTATATGAGAATGGGAAAAAAAAAGGGGAAATTGAACAATGAGTGACTGGCAGAACTGTTAATAGAATTTAGGTTTCCAGATTGTCACTGTGTATTCCTGTATCCATTGGACTGCTCTCCTTTCAAACACAATTATTTTGTMTATGAGATGCATGCAAACTTGAACTCCGTATGACTGGTCTTATTATCTAGTCTGTAAATCTTATGAGAGAAAGTTACAGAAATAAAGAGATGAAAGGCATTTAGATTTCTTCTGCTGCAAGGGTTGAGATAGATCAAACACACTTTGTTATCCTTGAAAAATTTGTTAAAATTTTCCTTCCAAGCTTCAWCTTGAAAGGGTTTGATGACCTCTGTGTGTATATATTTTCATTTGTGAAAGTAGCTTTCTACTCCCACAATTTTCTCCTTATATCAAATCTAAGTTGATTTCACCCTGATCATGTCCATTTCCTTGGCATATATGAAAAAATAATGGGGTGTTCTGATGTCTAGATGCTGAAAGGCAACATCTATGTACTTCTTCACCTTTTCCTTCCAGACTAAATATGTAATATTCCCTCAGTCTTTCTCTGCAAAGAAAAACTGCCTGTTTGGATATTTGTGATTCTAAGTGCTCTCCAATTTATCTGTGGCTTTCATAGAGTGTTGTGTCAAAGCTGGACAGAGCTGAGACTTTGGCTGGAGCAGAGTAAAGCCAGGGGAGGACGTGATGGGGTGCCTGGGATAGTGTAGGCGGCTGGCACTCAAGTTGTGTTTCCCTAAAGAAAACTGTGTTTATGTGAGCAGCCAGCACATTTGCTCTGCAAAGTGACCTTGAGTTGTCTTTGGCAGAGCTGATGCAGCTTCCCTGCAGACCTAGGTGAATTCCCTGTCTCGTATGTATGGATTGTTGACTCTGATTCATAATTACCTCCTATTGATATTCTTTGCAATCAGCTTGGCATTTTTTCCTCTGCTCCTTAYATATTGTGTTTGCTTTTGTTTTTTAAATACCTGCTTCCCTTCTAGACTAAATTTGTTTTTGTTTGCAGTTGTTTGTTTTCAACCAGAGAAACTTTTCTTAGTAATGACACGTAGGCCTAAACAGTGTTTAAAAACATCTTCCAATTATCGTTCACATTTCTCTGTTWAACTTCTTTCTTCTCACTGATGAGGTTTTATAATTGTCTTCAACTTTGTGAAATTGGGTCCTCTTAAAAGAAGTATTAAATGTGCACATGCATACATTAGTATTGCCACTCCTTGTCTGTGAGTGCACTTGCTCTCTCTGTGGCATACATATATGCAAATGTGTGTGTGTATAAAAATTGGTCAATATTTCACCATTTAGATGTGATGTAAGTAATCAAGTTTTTATCAGTTGCATTTAAGCATTGTAGAGTCTGGGATGACTTCCTTGGTGACTTGGAATASAGGCTTCCCTTGGGTGAGTTGCAATGGCAATAAGAGTTGGTGAATTTCAAGTGTTTTGGACAAACCCTGAGAAAATAACTGCACCAAGGAGTTTTCTGCCCAACTGGGGGACCTCCTGTGCTGCATCTCACTGCTGGTCTGTGGGCTCAGATTTTCTTCTTGTGGACACTGAGAAGACAAGGACAAGAGGGACAATTTGACCTTGGCCCTTCATGGTCTGGGCATACAACCAAGGATGAACCAACAAAACAAAGCTAGAGAAAGACACTCCCCTGCCCCACCAAGGGCAGATGTTGGGACCCAGGACATTCCTCTGGCTGCCCTGGGTGATTTGAGATGCTGGCAAGGGACTCGGAGACCTTGGCACRGAGTCAAAAACAGCTGTGCCTTCGATTTTAGTCCATGGAAAAAATTACCAACTTTGTGTGAAGATTTACAAGACACAAGAGTTTGAGTCGAATGATAGTTAATTTGTCACAGGGTGAAAAAGTAGAATTTTAGGGATTTAGAATGGGAGTTCAAGAGGCAAGATGGAGGAATTTGGGCRTGTCCTGTCCTTATTCTTCTTCTTGTCCTCCATCTTCTGCTGTGATGGTAACACTTGGGGCAGGAGCCTGTTTTAGATACTCAGATGCTTTCCAGTTCACTTTCAGGATCCTTTCTGTAGGTTACATGAGATGCTTGTGGAGATTGGAATGAGTTACATGCCTAAATCTAGAGAAAGAAATACTAGTTAATAAGATGTTCTCCTTTCTRGTCAAATCAGCCTCTCCGGAGTGATTAAGACCAACATTTTAAAGACATAAATGAGTAATTCTAATTCCTCTTTATTACTTTGACTCCTACTTTATATATATCAGTAATTAAAATCTTCTTTYTCTTCTCTTCTTTGTACTCTTAATATTAGTTTTTATATAATTTGCTATCCTTTTTYGCACTTTCCTTTTGATGGCTCCATATATCCTCTGAGTAGTCTGGTCCAACTGACTCCRGTAAAGACTGATTTAATTTCTGCTGGGGTGAAAGTTTCTGAAAGTTGGAGAATTTACAGGGTTTGACAGTAAAGATATACAAAGCATGGACATGCTTTCCTCCTAAMTCTGCTTGGGACCTCGCACCAAAGACAGATCCACTGGTTGAAAAGGATTGCTTGTTATTTAGCTGAAGCTTTCCAGAATGGATAGTGATTGTTTTCTGAGAGTTACTTTTTATGTTGAACTAGCAAGAAGAAAGCCCACACTGCTTTTTGCTAGATGTTCTGCAAAAGAGATTAACCCCTATTTCCCAGTAGCCATGACACGAAGGAGARAGCTTTCCTGGGGAGAGTACAAACAGAGTGAACCAATATGTTGGTTCCTATGCTAGAGCATGTCTTCAAGCAAAAGTGTTTCATGACATAGAAATAAGATGGTTTTTTTTTACACAGCTTGTATATGAGAGGGCTTTGTCCTTGTCATTGTATTGGCTACCTATTTTCTGACTATGAACTTATATTAATATATTTTACTTTCAAAGCTAAAAGCTACATCTTCCTTCAGAGATAAGAGCAAGTTTTTTGTCTTGGTTTGAAGATTTTTTGTCTTTTATTTTCTGTAGATCAAATAAACAAGAAAAAGAACCCCTTTGCAACCTGTACTAAACTCCTCTATGATWTATTCTTTTTTGAAGTAAAAATAGGCTAAGAAACAAAAGAGAGAAGTTCTTCAATGGCTGACATTGGAAAGATTTTTTTTTCCTTGTCGATTTCACAGGGAAACCAGAAGCTGCCTGTTTACTTCTGTTGTGATAAAGCTGTCGAAGATTTTTTTTTTTCCCCTCTGATGCTGACATGCAAGTGGTTTGTGTTTGTTTTGGTTTTTTTCATGACAGGAAGTGAATAATAAAAAGAATCAGAGCCAATATACCACCCAGGCAAAAACCCACGCTGCACATTAGTGCTTGAAAGAATCCCATCCCAGTTCTCCCTGCACATCAGTCCCATAGTCCCTGGAGCTCAGCACTTCTTCCCACACAGACAGATGTGACAGATTTGCAAATACTGGCAAAAGCACAGAGACATCTTGTTATGAGCTTAATGGCTGAACAGAGCAACAGGCTTGGACTGCCTTTATTTTTTTTTTTTTTTTTTTTAGGTCAGCATTGGCAGTGATTTAAAAACAGGGTGGAATAAAGGTTGAAATGCTTTCTGAAATTATAATCAAAATATCATCTGTTTCTTAGGTTTATGCTGTAAGCACTCTCTCTGCCTGATGTTGAGTTGTATTGGCAAACAACATGTGCCACTGGGATGTTTAAAAAGTCATAAGAGGTTTGTAAATCAGTTCTGTGCAGCATGCTACCAATTTGTTATTTTCTTGTTTTATCTGTTAACAGGAAAGGAGATAGACAATACAAATGGCAATATGGTGTGCTTTGCTTTGTTGGGGGCTTGCTAGGTGCTTGTGTCCTGGTAAATTACAGCGAGATGGTAGATTTGTTACTCTGTGGAGGTTGTTAACATGAAGTTATTTGATTTATTTTTGTTGAATTGGGGACCTCTCCTCCCATATCAATTATGTCAAAAGCATCATTTTCCAGTTGTGTTCTCTTTTTTTTCCCTGACAGAGAAGTCCTAAATTTTAATGTAGCCCTTTATTATGGTACAGAAAAATCAGAGAACTGAGAACTTGGTCCCCATGTCCAGTCCATGGTTTGACCATTATCCTCAAGTCCTAACCTTCCTCTGGTTTAGCCTACTGAGACAATAAAGTGGCTGCCAAGTTTGGATGTTGAAATCCATTTCTTTTCAATAGTCACACTGACATGGGCTGAACCCAATCCCCTAAATGGTTTCTGAACAGGCAGTTTATTGTTGTCCTTGTTTYCAGATTGCTGCTGGCCTCCTCGGCGTTTGCTCCAGCTCTGCATTACTGTCACGCTCATGCCACTGGAAAGGAGATATTTTCAAGTTTATCAATACTTGGGCTTTGAAAGGACTTCTCAAGCAGGGAAATAAACAGCCTCTGTTTGTAAAACCTTTGTTAATGGGTGGCTGAAAGTCACCCAAACCATTTCTGTGACGATGACAATTTTCTTTCATTTAAGCCATTACTGGTTGTGGAAGAGTAAGGCAACCTTAAACTAAAGCTGACAGCAATCACTGAAAAAAAATACCCATTTTTATCATTCCAGATTTTCTACATTTTCCAAATTCTCGGTGACTTTGAAGCTTGGTTTTTTCCCTTGCATCACAGGCACTGTAGTCTCCAAGCACTGAGGTCAGAGCCTGCTACCTGCAGCTTGTAGAAGGGAGAATGAGGCAGGTGGTCTCTGACCACCAGCATTTATTGAGTGTACAGTGATTATCTGACATAAGGCTACAGAGAAGTTTTGCCTTGTTCTCTGTTGTTGAAGATAGAGCAAAAAGACCTTACAAAAMCCAAAACCTGGTGTGTCAAAATGCTCCAGGCTATCCCTGCAATCTAAATGCTGGCTAATASGCACAAAGAGATATATTTTAAAAACCTCCAGTAGCCTGATGTTTCTCAGTGTTAGGCAGTCACAGCATTCATAGCTGCTGAAAAGAGTATTACTTTTTTAAAAGCCTCTCAATTTCTTTGCAGTCCCCCAAAACCACCACCACCACCACACCGAGAAATCCAAACCCAACCAAAATACCAGGTATATTTGAACACTCACTTTTGTTATTTCTCTSTGTAGCACAAAACATTTTCACTCTTTTCCAAATGACTGGAGGAGCATCAATAAGAGGAAGGGAAGTTGTGGGGTGAAAGTTTCTGCCCTCCTATGAATGAGGCAGATGTTCCCTTGAGGCCACYATGGCTTTGAACTCCCCCAGTGTAAAGAGAGGAAGCAAATGTGGATTTCCTGCATGTGGAGGATTGTTAAATATGCAAGTTATTGCAAATATTGCTACTAGACACTTCTTTGGGCTATTTTTTTTAGAAGAAAATGCTGAATAGCACTGCATTTCTTGCAAAGCCTGATCCAAATATGCTCTAATGGTCTCAAAGCCATTGTCAGAGAGGATGAATAATCCACATGAATTTTTGTGGATGGCAACTAAAGCTGGGTGTAAAACAGACCACAGGTCTCTGTCGAGATTAAGGCCTTGYGATCAAATTTAGAAACAGATTTATGCTCCTGAAAGTTTTAGAGTAAAGGTTTGTCACCTTGAAATGAAGATAAGCCAGGATGATCACAGTTCTGCTATCATTTTCCTTCAAGGTAACTTTCACTTGTAGCCTTTAAATATGTTACTGGGCCTCAGTTACTGACAGCATGTGCTATTAAGGGTGACTTTAGGTATTTTAAAACAAAGAAATTGCACAATAAGCCGTTCCTTTCCTGGGTTTTCTCAGTCTCCTTCTCCCTCAAATAATCAAAATGCTGCYGCTGTTATAGTGTGCTCTGTTCTGMTTCAGATTATTTTCTACATCAGTTCATGACTTGCAGTTCCTGTGGGCTGTAAATTAATCCTTAGCAGTCTCTTGGAGTGTACTGTACATCCAGGTTCTTCAGTGTATTAATTTGACTATCAGTGTAGAAAATGCCAGTGGCTGTAAGGTTATATTACACACTTCATTTTTGTGTTTATTTTTCTGTATAATCCAGGAAATTACTTATAAACTTTTAACCAGCATGACTAGACACATTAAGCTTTAAAACTGAAAAGTACCACTTTTCAGGTTTTTAAGGATAGATTTAAAAAAATGGACAGAATAAGAGTGTTTCTTTAAATGACTTTTCAAATGAAACCATTTACATGATTTAATGTGGCCTGTCTCTAAAGGCTGTACATACTGTACAAAGTACATATTGCAGAAAGCAGCCTTATAAAAATCTGGGTTTGGGGGAAGGATGCTGCAGTCCTTTTCCCAAGTATTGTGTGGATGCCTCTTTTTCCTTCCTGTGCAAACTAAAGAGGCCTGGCACTGAGGGCAGGGGGAGAGCTTCAGCCCAGGCCCCACCTGTTTGGGATTTGGGACAGAAGGGYTGTTCCCACTGTTAGGAAGAGATATAGACAGCTTGTATGCACTCCTTCCTCTGCAGCTCCTGGGCTGTGTACAGCATTAGTACTGCGTGGTTTTGGTGGGAGTGGAAAAGGTCAGTTGTAAGTCAATAGTCCTGGGGTTTCTTTGGTGGGTGTTTTTTTTTTTTTTTTTGGTGTTTTCTTTTTTCTGTTTAAGCAGCTACTGACTTACCACAACTTGTGTTAACATTTACACATTTAGTTTGGTGACAACCCTATTTTAGGGTTTGTTTATTTTTCCCCTGCTCAAGAGGGATGTTGAAATCCCAAAAGTCGGGGAGGGTTGTTGCTCCTCTCCCAGAAAAGGAGGAACCTGTCTGGGGATGGGCTGGGGGTCATTTGCTGGGAAGGAATCAGATTTGTTTCACAGGGCTCTGTGCAAAGGGAGCATAAATATCTTCACCCTGCTTTGTAGCCCGAACGTTCCTTGGGAAGCTGCAGCCCATAATTTAAATCCATTGCACATGCCACCCTGGAAGCAGAGCCTTATACGTCGAGTGCATGGGCTGTCCTATTATGGGAAATCAACTTTGTTTTGAAGGGGAAGCACAGAGAGCATTGCTTCTGCGCAGGTCCTGGAATTTGAAACATTTCAGGGCCTCCAAAGAGCCCTGGCATTAGTTCCCATGCCGGCTGGGTGAAGTGAGGATCCTGCCTGTCCCAGCCCGGGCACCGCTGCCCTGGGCTCCTCTCTCTGCGGGGACACAGCTGGCCCTAAGCAGGGACAAGCCTAATCCAGCTAAGAGCCACTGGAGCAGCAAAGTTGGGATATACTTTGCCAAGAAATATTTCGCTGTTGTTTTCTTTTTCCTCTGTTTTGTGGAGAGATTTCATGTCTGCTCACATGCTTTGGTATGAGGAAGTGGAAGATGATTGTAAGTATTAACAGACTGACATAATTTATCACAATATTCACTTTGACAGAGGAGTGTAGTGCTGCACAGCCCACTAACAGCATGCATTTTTAAATGTTTGTTTTTCCAAGTCTAAAGGAGGAGAGCACCTGAGGGGGAAAATAAAGTGATTTTTTTTTTTTTTTTGTCTCTAATAGGGGGCTAATATCCTTTACATTATATATAAAAGAAGTCATCCTGAAACAGTACCCAGCTCTCCTTTGAAGAAAAATAACACATTTCTTTCTGAAGTTCAACAGTTATTAAAGCATGGGGTTAAAATAGAGAGAATTGAGGAGACACACCAATACACTTGAAAAAAAATAGCATCATTATTCTAATAATTTGGCAACACATCAAAGGAATAATCAGTTTCTTTGAACTTTAATGGCATATGCAGTTTCATTGCCTAATATTAACTTACAGAGTAAGAGAGCTCTTCTCTGGTTGCTGAACTGTCTGGTATCAGCTGAATGAGGGGGTGTCAGTTTAGTTCAGAGTGTGCAGCAGCTGAGCTCTCCCAGAAAAAAACAAAAACCCAAAAAGACCCAGGCATCTTTTCCAGGCTTGCACTTGTTTGCTGGTATAAAACAAACCTCTATGTGCAATATGAAGAGAAGCAGAGGATGCCAAGAGCAGGAGACTGAGGAGAGCCAAGAAGGAAAGAATGACAGCGAGTTTTAAAATCCATCTACCATGCTCCCAGATGATCTTTCTTCTTCCTCCCCCACCCAGGCTCTCAGAACAGATTGTGCCAGTGAAAAAAGAAGTGTCAGTGTTGTCTGGACCTAACCTGTGGTCTCTGCCCCCTGTTTTATAATGTATATTGGCTCTTACACTTTCAGTTTAGTCCTGTTAGATAGAATTTGTGTTTTTCTCTATTTTCTGATCATAAAAGGCAGGGAAATACAGAMATGTTGTCATTTATCCCCTTAGCATATAATGGGCTATGTGGTCCATGTGATGAAGACAGTCTCRAATTAAGAATAATTTTTTTTTATGTTTGACAAGAAGGAAACTTAAAACAGAAAATTTCAAGTTGCAGGGTGTGGTCTTATGCCATATTTGCTTTCCTTTTTTGCAAGATGAAGTCAAACATTATTTTTTCTGCGCAATAAATAAAACTTGAATTAGCTATTAGTTTTCCAGACAGTTTTGTACTGCTTGGAGAGCTCCTTCAGTGATAACATTTTTTTACTTATTGTACACAGTCTAGAAGTTCAAGTTAAGATAGAACAAGGAGAGTGTCATTATCACAAACTGAATAATTATGAGAAAGTTTTCTTAACTTCTGAAAAGGTTGGAGGTGCAGTTGGGCAGAAGAAATGTCTTGGGTTTCTCCTAAGAGGCTTTAGTCCTGGCTAGGAAGAAGATTCTTTAGAGAGGAATAAGGATAATTTGTGTTCTTCACTTTTCTATATACTCCCTTTGCAAGGGCAATCACATTATCAGCCCAGATTTCTTTTTCCTCAGCCTTGGGGAAGAGATGGTGCCACAAGGAAAGTTGGGCAGGTGCTTGCTAAGTAAGGGGGAAAGATATTTACTGCTTAGTTCAAAAGTTGTAATTTCACTCTGGAAATGTAGAAGATTAGTAGATGTAAGAAAGAAAGAAAAAAAATAGTTGTGATAGAGGTTTTGTAAAATATGAATAGAAACCAGAGTTGCATCTAGCAGATGAATAGCATTCATGACAAGAGCCATTAAATCACTTGCTAAATTATGTTATGTAAGTCTGTCCATATCTAAAATGAAAGGGTGATGTCCTAGCACTTCTTGGGAGTTATTTGGCTGAATGGATTTTCTCAGCTGTATCCTCACTCTTTTAAAGAGCATGACCTTTTTCTTTATATAATTTTATGTAATATTTTCAAGGGGGTTTTAATAGATTTATTTCAATAAAAATGGAAAAACCTGTATCTACACTTTGTGACAAGTTGTGCCCAAAATAATGTTYCCAAATTTGTCCTCTGCCTTCATTCAGGACATGTCACATCCCTTACTTTTTGTCTTTGCTTCCTTTGCTTTTCTTTCCATGTTGGATGAAATTTTTTTGCTTTTAAAGGTGACAGTGGTCACTTACACCTTTATATTGTTTTTAAGTCCATCCTTTCTCTTTTCTTGTTGGCCCCTCTTCAACCCTTCATCCACCTCTGCACTCACCTCTTCCCTTTTGTATTCTGGTCTCCCCTGTGCCACAGCAGTAAAGATGGGTTCTTCATTCCCTGACTCGTTTCACTTTAGCTGAGAATGACCTTTGTGAAATACAAAGGAATTTATTCATTGCCAAGGGCTTTGCTTTCTTTCCTGAGCTGTTCAGTGTTTACTTCTTCCTGAGTCAGACTGGAAGCTCCTTGGGGCAGCTTCTGTCTCTTCCTCGATTTCTGCAGAGTCTTTGACAATGACACCTAAATAATAAAGTGGCAGGGAAATGAGATATCATAAATTTCATTTTGTTTTAATTAAGATGAGATTACTGGGAACTTCATTTCAGAAGTCAGTCTCCCTAGGGGATTCAGTATCAAATGCTGTATTTCTTCCTTCTAGAAGATATAATCCTCTTTCTGTGTCCTTATTTTGACATGGAACCAAATTCTGCTTGCAGTCACACACAGGCATCCTCTTTCTCTGCTTGGATTTGCACAAAGTAGTGACTAAAAATAGAATTAATCATCCAGCATGGAAAAGAAATTAATCCTGCCTGAAAGTCRGTGGCCACAAGGGGTCTCCTGGAGGATGCCATGGATGTCCCTCAGCCGGGGTCCATCCAGGTCCGCACCTCAGCTCAGCTCAGAAATTTCTGAAGTGAATYCCCAGATGTCAGATTCCCTGCTGTGCAGCAGTGCCCAACCCAGGGACGTGCCCTGCATCCCTTTTGGAGGAGGCTGACTCCAAGCCAGGCTCTGGGTCTGGCTGGTGGGCACTGACTCACAGTGGGTGTGTGGGGCACCAGGGTGACACTGGAGCTCCTCCAGAAGGAGCCCTGTGACACACACACGCCTTGCAGGGGAATGCTGGCCTGGCAGGCTCCTCCTGATGGGCCACATGATCTGCTGTGGCCCAAGACAGCCCAGGGAGCTGGGAGGAGCATGGCAGCAAAMTTCTTTGGATCTTGGTTGTAAGGAGAGAACTTCTTGGAAAGTCACACCCTAGCTAGTGCAGGAGGGTGCTTCCTCACCCTCTGTCTGCTCCCTCAGCCCTGGTCCTCTGGCTGCCCATGGGCACCACAGCTGCCCAAAGATCCCTCCAACACAGTTACTGATCAGGGGACTGTATTCAAAGAATGGGAGTCTAAGAGGATGCTACATTCTGTGAAAATATAAATTTTTTTTAAAAGGAAACAAGTAAATTATTTTATGAATCGAATAGTTGCTGATAAGATCACGTTATTTATTGCTGAAAAGATACAATATTTGTAGAAAAAGGTTAAACATTTRACTAATAACACATTATTGACAAATATTTGAATAATGTGAAATTATTCAAACCAAATTGTCCAAGGGGTTAAGTGTTTTTAAATGATCTCCAGAGGAAACGGGATTAGACATATATTTCTGTCATGGATTACTGTGAGACAAAATCACATTGAATGGTATTTTGAACCAAGCAGCCTCAATTTGAAAGAGCTGACTTGTTGATTTTCACAGTACATTTTCAATTAAATGTTACCCCAAAGCTTAATTATCATTTAGGAGGGATAACCATTGTACTGTGTTATAGCTAACTTCTGGATAAAGACTTCTCAATAAATTTAGTGGAACTTTGTAGCATCACATTGCTGTTGCAGGAGATGCACTTGTGGTAATGCTGTATCACTGCCAGGGGAAGCAAAACGACATTGGGAATTTTAAATAATTGTGCCTTACCAAAGACTGAGCTCTGTGGAAAGCAGGAATAATGGTTAATGGAGTGTGGCTKTCCAGAACATCTTGCCAACTGTTCTGCACAGAGGAACAAGATCCTTCATCTTCCCAGAAAAACACGTGGAGCAGAGGAGTTGTTTGGGTTCAGAGTACTCGCTGCAGAGACCACAGAGATTTCCCTTCTGGGTTACTTGCCACATGTGCAACACGTCAGAACATTTTTAATTATGTGTTTTGAAGATAAGCTGCATTTCAAGAAAGTCATAAACTTTCTTGGTTCTTCTTGCAAGTTGTATTATAGGATATTATTTAGAGCATGAGGCTGATGCTATTTGAGAGATTTTTCTGGTCCTTTCTCTAATTCTGTATTTTTTAAATATCCAAATCTATCTGTTGCAGTTTTTTTTAGTTGTATGTAGTCTTTCATTCTGAAGAGCAAATATAGTTTTTAAATATTATGAGAATTTGTAGAAGAAATAGTATTATGTGAGCAGAAACATATGTTCTTGTAATTTTGGRTATGTTCATACAAGATAACAGTTAACATGCCAGAATTATACTTTATTTCTTTCTTGAAGAATTTTTAAAGGGTTATTATCTTCAGCAGAAAGAAAGTAGCATAATTTCAATGATAATAAAATAAGAAGGTACAGCTGTAAAAGTTTCCTCGAAGAAACCATTACAGAAGTAAGTTAGTCCTAAGGGTGATTTTTTTTCCCCCAGAGTAGTTTGCTATGAAGTACATAATGATTTGAGGGTTCCTTAAAAAAGAAAAAAAAAAAAGCTTAAAAAACTTTAGTGTGTAGAAATGACCTAAATGTTGATCCAGAATATCACATTTTGCTTAGCTTGCCTTTGCTAAAATCTTTGGCAAGAACTCTGGGGATCTAGAGGTATTGCAAGCACCCCAGAATGAGAGAGAAAATGAGTTTTAGTCAGGTTGATCAAACCTTTTGTGCCAGTTCTTTAAACCAGTTCATTCCTCTGGAKGCCAAAAAAGTCTGAGAAAACTCTTGAGTCTCTTGGCCTTCCAGAGTGTCCCAATAAAAACAGAAATGCCAGAATCTGATATTTTTAATATAAACTTGGAAAGAAGGGCAGATAATGCACATTGGATGAGGCATACAGCGTTGTTCAGCTGGGTGCATGATAACCTGTATTTTTTGTAAAGTGTGAAAGTTGTTATCCCATGTGAGAAATCAGCTACCCTGGGTGCAGGAGCATGGCCGTGAGCATGGGATGCCTGCATGGGAGCCTCCCTGTCCCACCACCTCAGAGCTTGCCATGCTCTAAAATTGKTGCCTGCCTACGTGGCAGAGCATCTGCATGCCAGCCCGCTGGTTTGTACAGGAAATTATCCCCAGGTAAGGCTTTTAATTCTCTGTAGCACAGGGAATTTAAAGGGTGATTGGAATTTGACATTTCTGCTTTTTTTATTCTGAATGATACTTTGATTAAAGTGTTGAAAAGCCCAGCTAATGGAGGTGTTGCTGCTATTTCAGATATACAGAGTATGAAATTTGAAGGCAAGCCAAATCACAATGAAACAGAATAATGATGTCCTTGGTTTATTTTTCACTTGGTACATTCAGGTTTTGATTGGATTGTGAGTGAGGCAACAGCTTTCTCTCCCAGAAATCACTGCCAGTCCTTGGAGGTTTGCAGCCTGTTGTCAAAGCAGAAGCGTTTCCCTGTGAAGGTCATGGACTGCAGTGGCTGGAGAAAACCAAGGGGTGGGAGGGGAACAAAGGAAAGAAAGAAAGGAAGGATTTCTTTATTGGTCCTAACCAGGTACAGGCTTCTCATAAGAAACATTTCTGCAGTGAAATCTATTACTGCTTTGACACAGCTCACACTCTGCTGATGGTGTCTGTATCAAAGAAGTTGTTTAGAAATCTGAGGTCTCTGTTCATCTGCCCTCCTCTCTCCTAAGCCTCTCTGTGCTCATCACACACAAATGGTTCAACACCCTTCACCTTGTTGACTCAGTGTTGGTTCCCCCCCACCCCAGTATTTTGAAATTTTTATTTGGAAAAGACTGTTCATGACGTATTTCACTCTGAACAAACCTCAAAGCTACCTAGCTGCTGCTGAGCTTGGGGAAAATTATGGAAGCACTGTATTTTCTAAAACATTAATAACATTAAGTAGCTAGCATTGTTGGAGGTGTTAGAGAGCACCTCCTGAAGTTACTGGGTGGTGGATTGTCTGTGACATGTTCTGATGTAAATGTCTGCTGCTGTTGATAGCGATAACTGGGAGTGTTTGTGTCCATTTCTTTGACACAGGGCAAATGCTGTTAGACATAAGGCTATCCTGTCACATTCCTGGGCCTAGAAAGTAGGAGTCCCCAGCCCTCCCTGGCTGTCTAACTCATTCCAAAGCTGATCAATTAATAAGAAAGGAAAACATAAGTAAGTCTGTTAGGGCAAGAGGGACAGAGGCTCTCCTTGCTGCAGAGAGATCCAGGTGGGACTAGCAAAGACAATCCTGCTTTAATTAATGAGGRCACCTGCTCATCAAAATGAAGGGGAAGAGGAAACTGAGAAGTTACAAACCTGTGGTGGACTTGTGAACATGATGTGTACAGGCTTACTAAGTCAAAATACTCAGTTTAGTGGTTTTTTGTGCTGCTTTTAATGAAGATTTTAAGAAACACCAAATTATTTTGCACTGGATTTCAGGAATACAACAGTATTTATTCATTTGACTTTATTTACTGTTGACCTTTTCTTATCATGTGATTTAGTACATATTTTGTTCCCTGCCCCACCCTTCCAAGCCCTGCCAACGACTCTGGAAATAGAGATCAGTATATTTTTACATCRAATTCTAAGATCACATTTATAAATGCTTGGTCGGCTGATGGTTACTCATGCTCCAAAAATGCAGAAGATCCAGATTAAAGTGTTTGCTSTGCTTATACTCTGTTTACAGAGGAGAAAGTTTTGGTAGCATTGGATGTTGAATGGAAACCAAAGGTGAAGCCAAGTAACTTTTCACAAAAACGAATTCTTGTTTTCTCGCCAAAACATGAGAACAGTTCCTTTTATAGTAGTCTGTAAAGGACAAGCATGTTGTAGGCTTCATTCTGACCTTTCTGTTCTTCCTAATAATTAAATAAATCAGTTTTAAAAGCTCTAGCAAGAATTATGGAGGGAATTTAAAACTGGGAAATAAAGAGTGGATTCTAGGAGCAGATATCTAACAGTAAAATGTGTAACACTTACTGTAAACAAAAAAACTTACTGTAAACAAATTTATATTTATAAATAAAAGAAATCATCCTAAATCTGATTTTTTTTCTGTAACTGTTTGAAGTTCCATGATACCTGTATCCTTGCCTACAGGATGGCTCAGTGATACTAGCATGTATTTGAAAGAGGTTGCTTGCATCAAGATGCTTTCTAGAGGGCATATAAGTAGAACTTGTACTTAGTTATATCAAATTCCTCTATTAGGAGTAAAAGCTATCCTCAGTGAAGTGGTGTTTCTGTCCCAATTACCTGACTGATGTAAAGCTTCAAAGAATATAAGTTGGGGCACATTTTTGCCTTGGGAAAGGAAATCTATTGGATTATGTTGTCCATCTCTGTTTCCTGTTCAAAACAAGGCATGTCTTTAAAGAATCAATTCAGAATTACTGCTGGGTTTAGCACTGTTGCTAACTTAATAATGTTTTTCAACTGTTAAAGCTAAAAACCATAATTGGAAACATTTTATGTTTCTTTTGAAAGAAACTGAATGACAGTAACATTCACCCTTTCATCTTGTAAGGACAAACCTATTTTTCTTGGGGAATAGTAGCTGAATTGTGAAGCCCAAACTCTTTCTACGAATACTGTTGTCAGCTCTCTTATTTTTTCTTTAGTCCTTTTGCTGTTTTTCCATTTCTCTGAGTCATCCACATCCATTGCTGTACTGCTTTAGCTACTTTAAATAAGCCCTTTCCTCCCCCAATAAGGCTTGCTAATTATTGCATGTTATCTTAAGCTGATTTAACAGTCATTTTGCCAACTCTTCGCAGCTGCTGCTACTGCTGAATTGATTCATTTTGCACTTGACATGTTGCAGGCAAATGTGAAGCAAAGTTTACTTGACCAATAATCCTCCCCCTAACTGAGGAAAGGATGTGATTTGAACAAGGACTTGTTCAAAATGTGGACAGAGGTTTTTTTTTTCCCCTAAATCTGCCTACTCTAGCCACCAAGGTTATTTGCTTCTTATCTGTTAAATTCTTATCTAGAAAGTGAAAAATGTCTTAGCCCTAAATAGTAACCAAGGAATTMATTTTTTTCCTGGTGCAATAAGTCAATCTATGAAGGCTTTTTTGGATGGATTATGAGTTCCTARGAGGTGTTGTGTCTGTCTTGGAGTGCTTCCAGAAACTGTTGCTCAGCCTATAAACTGATGATATTTCACAGACTCGCAGAGCAGCCGAGGCTGGAAGATGCCTCTGGAGATCATCTACTCTAATTACCTGCTCAGAGCAGGGTCAGTGAGAGCAGGTTGCTCAGGGTAATGTCAGCTTGGGTTTTAAATATCTCCAAGGATGGAGACTTCACAGCCTGTCCCAGCAACTGACTATGCTCACAAAAATCTGTTTTTCTTCTTAAATATCTATGGAATTTCCTCTAAATTTCAATTTATGCCTGTTGTCTCTCGTTCTGCCACTGGGCACTGAAGAGAAGAGTCTGACTCTGTCTGCTCTGCTCCCTCCCATCAAATATTTAGTTACTGATAAAATCCCCCTGAACCTTCACAGCTCCCAGCTAAGCAGTCCCAGTTTGCTCATCTGCAAGGTGGTCCAATCACTTTGTMATTTCTTTGTGGCCTTTCAATGGACTCACTCCAGTGCATCCCTACTGAGGAGCCCAGCACTGGACTCAGGGTTCCAGTTTTGTCTGAGCAAGGTTCAGCAGAGAGGAAGGATCGTCTCCCTTATCCTGCTGGAAACAGTCTGCCTGATGCRGCCCAGGATAACATTTGCCTTCCCTGCTGCCAGGGCACATTGCTGGCTTGTGCCCAGCTTTGTGTCCACCAGAAYCATTTTTGGAAAGCTGTTTTCCAGCTGTTTGGTCCCCAGCTTCTACTGGTTCATGCAGTGGTTCCTCCCTCTGTGCAGGACTTTGTGCTTCCCCTTCTTGGGCTGCACAAGGCTCCTGTCAGATTCCTGGACAGACATTTTAAAACCAGCTCCCAACTTGAGCCCAGCAGTTCAGCTAGTTTTCAATACACCCCACTGGCCACTTACTCTATTACTATTACCCCAAACCAGGGTGTATAAAATGAAAATGTTATAGGAGACAGTGTTAAAAGCCTTGCTGGAGTCAGGATAAATAGCATCAAGTRCTGTCCCCCCCCAACACTGAGCCAGTCGCCTCTTCATGAAATGCTGTCAGGTTGGTCAGGCATCACTTCCCTTTGTAAAACCAGGCTGTCTACACTCCCAGTCAGCTTCTTTTCTTTTCTTTCATATGTTAGGACATGATTTCAAGGATGATTTGCAGGTTTTTCAGAGGATTTGCTTCATTGCTTTCCCAGGTTACCCAAATAATCTTTGCTTTATTTGGAAATAAATGCCATTTACTTTCTTTCCCTTCCTCCAGAGCCTCCCACAATCACAAAGGCCTCTCTCAAATAATCAATAGTCACCTTGCAGTGACTCTGATCAGCTCTTTCAGTGCTTTTGTCTGCCAGCAGCCTGTCTGACTAGGGTGGAAGGTGGCTTTAAAGAGAGATTTGGGATCTCTCATGTTCTGTTGGTGCCAGGTTTCTGCCAGGTGTGCCCACAAGAATCAAAACTGTCCATACTYGCCTGTGTGCCCATATTATAAACCAGCTGCAAATCAATTTAGAGCTAGTCTTTCAGGATGTATTCATCTGAATTCTAGCTTATCAGAACGTCCCTTTAGTGGAAAACCCGTCTAGTTAAATTATTATGTACTATAAGATGTCCATTATTTTTTAAAGTTATTCAAGTTAAAAACTTAAATGCAGCAAACATCTACAGTAGTAGCAGCATACTTTTGGAAGTTATTTAAAAATTAGAAGTTAGCAAATATCTAAGGTAGTACTTTGATTCATATTCTGTGAAAATATGGTTGTTATTATTTTGAAGACTTGTTGCAAATTTACTCTGAGTGCAAAAAATTTTTAAAGAGCCTGAGAGACCTTTAGGTTATATAGATTTAAACATGCTGAGATTTTATTTTTGATGTCTTTAATTCAAAATCAGAGGAATAAAAGTAAGTCCTTGAAAGGATTTGTTGCCTTCCAAATGAATGCTGTTATTGAGTGTACAGCCAATGTGCYTCTCATAAAAGTACTGTGGTCGACTTTGCCACTTTAATCCTTTAGATGAATCTAAATTCTCTTTGTTCCGTATTTCTCCATATCTGTCTTATGTTTGGGTAATTTTTGTTATCATCTTCTGTTACTATAGCAACTTCAATATGCTTCCTGATTATTTTCTAGTAACAAGAAACCATCAATGTTTTTAATAACTAAGAGATGGTAATTATTTTTCCAGGCTATATTAATTTATGTCACCTGAGCTTAAGCCCTATTTTTAATGTTATTTTAATTTGTTAAAGTGCAATAAATAAAGAGTTAGCTGCTTTTTGAACTGTTCAGTAGCATATTCTGTGATTACATGAATGTGTAGCTCWGTTAAATGCTAAAATTTAGAACAAGATATTTGAAGTGAGGTATTGGAAATATTTACTTATAATCAGAAGTCATTCAGTTCCATTCTAATGGGAAAGACTCCCAGCTGGGAACCTATTAGAAACCTGAGGACTCTTTTTGGAAACTTGTACTCTTATATAAGAGCTTTACATTAAGACATAATATTTTTGAGCCAGAAAGAAAATGTATCGCGCATGTCACAGTTTCCAAGATTCCCTAAGTCAATACCACTTCTTTGAAAGTTATATCCTGTTTCAGTTTTACATCATATGAATTTGCATAATCTCTATTTTGTTTTATTGGAATGCTTTGTGCTGTAACTTGCATCCACTGAAGCGAGTTTTTTGGTCTAGAGCTAAACCTACAGCTGYGACCAGCCATGGGAAGTTACTTTTAGTTACTGATCCACTATTTCTTTCTCACACAGAAACAGCACACCTCTCTGCAAGTGCCTGAGTCCTTTGCCAAATACCAGGCATTACATTTTATCTAYGATTATTTAATTTTCTGTTTCCTACACAGTAAAAAATCTCTGGATTTTTTTTTCCCAATAATTTTTTTGGTTTTGTTTTGTTTTCTTGTTGTGGGGTTGGTTTTTTTTTGGTTTTATGGGGTTTTTTTGGTTGTTTGTTTTGTTGTTTTGGTGAGAATATGTTCCTGGGGAGTTCTTGTACCTGAGTCTGGAATGCTCTAAGAGTTTTTAATGTACTCCCTGTACCATATAGCCTGCAGTGTGCTGTGAAATATAAATGAATGTGTCAGCAGTCTGCTTTGTAGATATGTAATACAATCAGTGGGTCTACAAGCATTAATTGGATATTAATTGCCAATGTGCTGTGCAAAATTCTGAGGCCCAGATGGGATTATGAATTTGTAATCACTGTAAACAAAAACCTGGTTAGTTTTTAGTCAATGGATTTGAATACTGAAATTAGGTTGGCAGAAGAGAGCAAGAATATATTTTCTGTATGAGAAGAGAAGTTGTCATGGTGTAGCCAGGGCTGCAATCATAGCTGAAAATGATCAAAGATGTTGCAAGAAAGAATCCTGGAGGTGAGTTTATGAAGCTTCAAGCATCTCATGTGATGGTAGTGACAGTTATTAGCTATTACAGCTGTTGTTGAAAGATCTAGTTATTCTGAAGCATATCACGCATGATCTGAGTGGAATGAATGTATAAATCGTTCTAATTATTATTGATATGGTATAACAGCTGAAAGTAGTATTTGTGGGAAATCGTATGCACACTTCAATTAAGCTATAATATAAATGCAATTTGAAATGTAACTGCAGATTAAGTGTAACACTCAAGCCTGACTTCACGCAGAGAAACCCTCTGATGGGGCCCTGACTGTTAACAGGATCATCATTTTTAACAGACAAAAATGTCAGTGCTGCAACCCAGTCAGAATTGCACCAGAAAATCAGTGAATCCCTTTGTTTCTGTGACTAATGTAGTCACTACCCCAGATTTCCTTATGCACAGAGCCTTCCTGCCTCAAGATTTCTTTATGGAGGCCAGGAGGACAGAGCTGGCTTTCAAAGCAATTCAAACACCAGCAGGGCAACTTGCACCTCCAGTTTGTGGGGTTATTTATTAATGTATTCATGTCTTCTCATATTTCCAACAAAAGAAATGCATTTATATATTTAAGAACATTTGCAAGGTTTTGTTTTGATGATACAAATATCATAGTAATTGTAGCCTGCCTGAAGAATAGGGGATGTTGGGGACAGTAGGAACTGAAGAAAAAGCAGAATCAGGAAGGCTGTTTGAAGCTGCACTAGGATGTGGGGCAAAAGGAGAGAAGCAGCCATCCAGAACACAGCCAGAGAGGTTTGGGGGAAAGACTTGATATGCATGTCAGCCACAGAGCTCTGCCGTGATAATGCATGCCAGTGAAGAGTTGGCATTAGAATGTAAGTGAAGAAAACCCTAAGGAAATTCAAGGAGGAGTAGCAGATCTGGGAGTTCATTTTAACTCTCTTTACTTCTCATTTGCATCCTTGTGTCACCATGTCCTCTCTGGCTGGTTGGCAGGGAGATTTGCAAGACCATGCTGCTGGAGTTACAGCTTTCACAAAGGGAGTGTGGTAACAAGGATGAGAGAGCACAGGTCTCTCACTCAGAGCCCTTTCTGGTTCTCCTCCCTTTCCCTCCCTGACAGGTCTGCTGTATGTCGCTTCACCATGTCCCTTATAATCTAAATCATCTTGTTCTGTGTGTACAATAAACCACATGCTTGCTTGATGTAGCATGGTATAAATTACACATTATGCATAAATTGTGATGGGTTCAATTAATCACAGACTAAGTTAATTTAGACCTCACACTGGAATATCTGTATTAAGCATCTTCAACTCGAGCCTCATTTATGGACAGGAAGGTTGTGGTCTCATTTGTTCTCACTGAAGCTCAGTCTCCAGCACTGGTGCTCTTCCAGGCGCTGCCTTCATCAGGTCTCTGTGGGGTTGGACACRTCCACCTTGAGCACCAGAGGCTGAAAACCACAGAGGGAAAGCTGCTGCTCATATTGGGGCTGAGGCCAAAGCCTGACAGGCCCACACACTTCTGAAACAGAGATCTATTCACTAGAGGCTTGAGGGAGGGAGAAGGAATGTCTGAGTTATGGGGCCAGGGCTGCTGGAGGTGCTTCAGGACTGCTCCCATTATCCATTGTTTGAGTTGTATTGCCCATAAACTGCTTTGCCAACTGCAGGGCACTGTCCCTCTTTTGCCAATTGTTTTGCCATGATTGTTCTTTTGCCCTCCCTCTCCCACTTCCCTGTAAAAAAATTAGATTTAATTTTTGCATATTTTGAATAAAAATGTTGTGGGGCCTGTTATGGCTTGGCACAAAAAATGGACAAATGGACTAGGCTTGGTTGCCTTTGCCCACAGGTAATGGGATTGCTGTTAAGTGTCCTGCTAAGCCTTTCTTCTCTCTCTTTCTTTATTGTCAGGAACTGAAGCTTTTGAAGTAGTAACATGGTTTACTGTGACTGCTGATATTGAATCCCTCTCTTCCTTTTTCAGACAGCCTCCTCATTACTGCTAAGAAATGTCCCAGCAGTTACAATGCCAGTTTTGATCCCAAATCACCAGCATGATGCACTAATCCCTTCACTCTGTCTGAAAGGATCTTATTCCATTTCTGCTTTCAAAAAACTAACACCACAAGAGAACAAAACAGAAAAAGATCCTCTCTGATGGAGTCTTAGTCATCAGGCAAGGAACAGGAGTTACAGTTGACTTTATTTCCATAATATTGATAATATTGCCTCTTGACCTGCTAAAATGACTGTTGACACCTATATTACTTTACCCTTTATCTCATAAGAACATAAATCTCATTGTACGGCTCATTCTTTGAGCCAAGAAAAAGAAGTGTTTCTCATAATGGGGTGGGAAGATCTGATGGCTCCTCAGTATTGGCTCTGCAGATTTTCCGATGTCTTCAACTGTGAGCCAATTTTGTATTACAGTAAATCTCTTCTCCCAGAATAAKTCCTTAACTGACCATATAGATTTAATCCCCTTTTGATCCTTGACAAAAACTCCTATCTCTTTTCCTTAGGGATCTTYGATTTCTTTTACTATGTTTTCAGTGCTCCTTTTTGCTCTTTACTTGGATACTGAAGAAACAGGTGATAGAGAAAAATTGAACTTTTTCCTGTGTACCTAATGCATATTCTCAAGTGTGAGAAGATATTAGGGAAAAAGTGCTTGTATTTCCCAGTGTTTTGAAAACATTATATGGTGTATTTTCCTAGAGAAAGTGGGAAATTCAGTAAGGCTTTCATATTTAATGTATAGTACCTTTAGTGTTAAAATTCTATGAAGTATTTATAAGCTTACAAGCCTTTTCACTTGGCCATTTACTGTTAAACTTCATTGAGTACAGCTTCTCTGGTTTATTCGTATGCCTAAGCTGAGTACAACAGTCCTGTGTTCAAAGACTTTTGATAACAGCTTTGACTTAAATCATACTSTGGAGAGTGTCTGTGATGATTCTCCTTGTCTTGAAGCTTGTGGAGGAAGTGATCTCACTGCCTGTTCAAAATTRCTGTTATTTGCATCCCATTAGGTCCTTAAAACTGCACTGTAGTTCTTTTATACTCTTGAGAGCCCACAAGTCTGGTGGGGACAAGATGTTGTGRGAATCTGCAAATTTACCCTTGGCTGATAATTTTTCATTTCAGTATTGCTGCTAGAGCATGAGGCTTACTGGCCTTTCCAGCCCACTTCAGGGTTTGCCAAGCCTTGAAGAACTATTCACACTCAGATCTTTAGAGATGATTTCTGGAGGCATCTCAGCCAACAAAGAAATTCTTTTTTCTTTCTCCTTGTTCTGTGCAATTTGACTCTGCAATGTCCATGGTATATAGTTTCTTTTGCCATTTTTTCTCTCACTAATCCATTATCTATTATGTACTTTGATAGTATAGAGCATTCTGGATCTAAAATAAAAGCCCTTTTCCCGTCTTTCTAGCTGCCCTACAAATGACTCCAAAGGTATTTGCACACTTAACAATCTTCCTGATATACAACATCAGACTTGCAGAAGATTTGCACTGATATTGTGTGTAGCTCAATCAGGAACTGATTCAAATATGCATTTGATAATCATGGATTCACCCTTTTCCTGTAAGCACAGAGAGGATTCATTCAAAATTTGAAGAGTGGTTTCAAGAACTTTGTCAMAAATACATTATTCTCAATATTGGGTAAGCATGCTGCTTAACTCAGTTTTTGTATAAGCATTCTACTTAACTCAGCTTAACTTTGCCTCTCATAGTTTCTCTGACCAATATTTGAGTCTATTTCAGGCATCTTTAGAGAACTTAGGTAATTTCACATGGGTTTAAGAATAAAATATACTATGGACATTATATATATATTGTGTAAGAGAGAATTTTTTTGAATATACGATGCTCWCCTTTTACTAAAAACTAGTCCATAGTAAATTACAAATTGAGAAAGGCCTAAAATCTCAGCATTAGAAAACTGCAGGGAACTGTACTGAGTGCMAAACTGTATTCTGCCTAGTGATGAAAGTTAAAACTACTGTACTAAACAGCCATGAAAAGGGTAGGAAGGGATCTAATTCCTGTCTAATAGATAGTGATGAAGAAAATTATGTGAGACTTTTTTCAGGAGTGCACAGAGAAAGGATGGAACAGGTTTTTGAAATTGAAATGTTGAMAAGATACTGAGAATATTGGTTTTTACTATGGGTGTCATCAGTGAAGCAGAGGGGTTGTAGWATCTCCTCCTTTGGCAGGATTCCAATCTCAACTGGACACATCCCTGAGCTTCTTGATCCAGCTCTGGAGGAGGCCCTGCTTTGAGAACAGTGTTGGACTAGATGGCCTTCCTTGCACCCCAAGATATTCTGTAATATACCTTTGCTTTACGAAGAGTGTCCTAAGCATATTTAATTTAGAACAGAGTTATAGAACCACACATTTTCTAAAAAAAAATAAAAAATGAAATCCTATTGAAAACTTTAATTTGGAAACTTTTATTTTATTTTATTTATTTTATTTTGTTTTTATTTTATTTATTTTATTTTATTTTATTTTTTTGTTTCAGCAACCTATGGGGTTTGCTCCTCAATATCTCCCTTGGGACTACTCTGTTAATTCCATTTCGTGTTTATTTTAGTGAGCCACCATTCTAGCTGGTTATTTTCTCAGTGTAAGTGTTCCAAATTGTCATCCCCTGTAATCATTAGAACTGCTTTTCAATGATACATAAAGATGATAATAATAATTTCTGAAYGCAACAATGTAATCAAGAATGAGCCTTGACAAGTTCAGATCTATTATTTCATGGCACATAGTGCAGAAGGCTCTTTATTCTTCTTGTTCCACATAAATTGTTCTCAAAGCTCTGCGTAGCTGTTTGTCTCAACCTATGGGCACTGCTCAGAATTTTCAAAATAGTTTCCACTGCACAGAAGTAAAACAGCTTTGACCTGGATTAACTGGAGAACAGACTCCTAATGAGCCAGATGGATCAACATTCCTGTTCAGCAGAAATGATAGTTACAATGTTTTCCACAATAACCCAGCAGTTGCCTTGATTATTTCTCCTCAATGAAAGAAACAATTTTAATCYTGGTCCATAAGCGTTAAGCAGTGACTGCTACAAGGCATTTCCTTTGTAAAAACCTTATTTTACTTGATTTTGAATTTCCCAGGGAGGATCCAAAGCTGGAATGGTGAATGAGGTTTCTCCCCGTGACTGACTGCGGGCAGTATCTGCCTGCTAGCTCTAAACTGGACAAAGCATCTAAAGGAGAACACTGCCACACGGCCCTTTGATGTAGGGGGTGTAGAAGGTTTAATTTGGTTCAGGCAAAGGTCACAGAAACTGCTCTTAGGAGTGCATCAGGTAATCAGTTGTAGAGTTCAACACTGAAGATCCCAACAGTTCAGTGCCCAGGCGTAGGGAACCTTTCTTGGTGGACATACCTGATCTAGAGGCTCCTCTGGCTGGGCAGAAGGGAATTGCAGCAGTCCCTGCCCAGCAGCACAGTGAAACAGGATCTCAGTGATGTGCCTCAGACAAAATGTCCAGGCTTTGAGTACAGCCTAAACTGATGACATTCCCAGTTCAGCTCCTCCCTCCCACCATCTCATTCAGCTTCAGAGCTTTCCCATGGACTGACAGCTCTTCACAAAGCACGGGAGGATTGGGATGGCTGCYGCTCACCAGCTGCCCTAACCCAGCTCTGCTGTGACCCTGCACTTGTGCCAGCTCCTGCCTTGCAAAARGAGCAGGGAAGTGCTTATGAAATAGGCTTGTGTTCATTTTGAATAGGTACAGAAATGTTAAAGAGCAAGGAAATAYGCTGGAAAGATTGTGTGTGTTGGGAGGGAGAGTTATACGCCAAAGGGATTGGGTTCTCCTACTTAAACACTGAAAGGGAACAAGGCCTATCTCTGTTCTCCAGCACAGAATTTCCTGTAAATTCACTGACAAACTGTGAACGATACATAAAGACCATGTAACTTAATAGCTGGTCTCCCATATTCTCTTTTGACCTTTCAGCTATAAAAGACAATTCCTTAGAGTTTCCAAAAGTACAGTTCACTGCTCTTTGGTTTATGTTACAGAGCAAGTATAGTAAGTAACAGACCTTATTACAGTGACTTTTTTTGTCTCTTTGCAAAACCATTATACACCTCTTTGACCTTTAAAAGAAAAAGTGCAAATATGGTTCAGCAAATGTTTCCAGCATTAATTTCTGTTTTTCAGAATTACAAATATGTGGGTCTTAATCCATATGGACTGTATAAAGCCTGTTTTATTCCTTTTTGCTTTACTGATGTTTTGATAGTTTTTCTCAGTTCCCCTTCATCCAATATCCTCTTCTCTTAGTCATTTTCTCAGTTTTTCCTCTATTTGTGACCAGAGAGCAGAAAATATATTTTTTGGTTGGTTCTTTTTTTTTTTTATTGTAGAATATGGGATTATTTGTCAAGAAAACCCAACCCTGTAAATCACAATAAGATAACCATGTGAAATTGATATTTTCAGTTTTACTACTGCCCTGGGCAACCTATTATCTTTTCCTTTCACTCACWATCTTAAAACCTGAAGGTTTTTTTTCTTAAGCCTTTTCCACTGTTTGATACTGTTTGTTTAGAAAGGAACTTATTACTATGCAGCATATGTATGTGAAAACCGAAGCATTGCCAAATTAATAATGGCAGCAGAAAGAATCATAACTTTTTTTCATTGTTAAGGAAATGAAATAATTTTCTCCTCAGTGTTGTGACCTTATTAAAACATCCCTTAGCTATTTTCCTTTTTTTTAGCTTTAAAAAAAAAAACAAACCAAACCAATATTTTTCAAGATACTCAAATATCTTGTCCCAAACCCATAGAAATTGCCAACCACAAATGTTGCATATTACTGTTCTCTCACAGACAGGTTATTTTGCTGCCTGTGAGGATACATAGATCAGTTTTAAAGGTGGGAGCAGGATGCACATTGCTGTTATTGTCTATTAATTGTGAAGTTTCATTTTTCTGAAGGCAAAAAGAGCATTCATTTCATAARCAAGTGAGATGGCACATAAAATCAATGTCATGAGTTGTGTAGTGTTTTGTTCAACTCAATTCTTGAATATTTGGACAAGAACAGTTAGAATTACAGTCATACCACTAGTGGTTTGTCATTTAACTCTTGCTTTGATACAAAGTCTTCTGCTCTCTGTAAAATATCCTTTGCTGGTATGCATGAATATAACTCATTTGACCTTAATTGAGGATTTGGCCCAGGCTTTGATCTCTATTTAGAACTTGTCCAACTTTTCCCTTTATGGCCAACAATGTCGTACCAGATTTCTGCTTGCTGAATACATGCACTATATATATATATATATAAAGTAACTAATGACCTTTTAATAGCTACCAGTGGACAATTTTTAACTTGTTATAATAGTTTGAAGCTATTTGGATGCCCTGTCCTCACTGCAGAATGCAGCACATTAACATTCCAGAGCCCACAAGGACATTTACTATGAATTGTAGCAGTGTTTTCCTCTGTGTCAGCTTTCCAGCCTCTCAYGTAGTAGCTGAGTCCTGRTCTGAGGAACTCCAATGCACAGTGACACTAGGGAGCACTGGAAAAGCATTTCTGTGGGCAATATACCACCAGAAATCACATTTCAGCCCCCCTCCACAGAAAAAAAAGCCCAAAGCACCTTGGCATCTATGGAGTTCCCATTGTCAGCTGGTGAAATACACTGTAAAAGGCAACAGCTGCCTTAAATTTTGTCACTTATACATACAAATAAGAATTAAAGTCWACAGATAAATACAAAATAAAGGTTACAGACTAACATTTGTGAGCATGGGAGGGGGAAGCCCATTTCCTGGCATTAGAGTGTGAAAAACAGCATCATGCAAAACGGAAATTTTGTWCTACAAATACAAAGTTGTTAAACCATTGTGAGGAATGACAGGCTTGTTAAGTGGGAGTCTAAAACAAAGCAGTGTAGGAATTGAGTATGGTGGTGTATAGGTTTTGTGTGTACACATTTTGCTGAGCCTGTGGAATGGCAGAGCAGTGAATATGTTGCTTCTTTCCAGTTTTAATTATGTCTGTATTTTTTGCATATATTAGAGCATAAATGGAGCTATATTATAGAMTACAGCATAAAAGGAGGTATCTTGAATAAGGAATAAAGGAATAAATAGTTACTTCCCTCAAAATGACCAATATCTAACCTAAAATTTCCAGAAAGATAAAGATGTTCTAAAACTTGCTTGAATTTATTGAGGGAATATATCAATAGGAGGCCATAATTTTAGAGTTTGATATTATTAAGAAAAAACAACAAAAAACTAAGCCTCTCATAACCCTCTTTCTCCAAATCAACTAACTGCTAGTTAATKATTTTGTTAGTCTTTTAAGAAGACTCGTTAAGGAAGAGAAGGGTTTATTTGGTGAAAGAGATTAATTTTGTTTTATTTGTTGAATTGTACATTTGAGGTTTGGATTTCAAATACTCCTSAGCTCTGAAAAGCAGCATTGGCTTTCACCAGCCAAGTGACTGCATGTTGAGGGATGATAGAAAAAAAATTACTTGAAGTGATGGTGTAAGAATAACATCTGAACTTGAAATTGAAATAAATAGTTCATATATCAGCTTCTCTAGCAGGATGAAGTGTTAAATTTTCAGGATTGATATTCCTGGTTGAACAAAAGCTGTGGATACTTATGAGCCTGTATGTCATGGCCTGGATTGATCAGGGAGATGACCTTTTCCATGTGAGCCTTTGCAGGTATCAGGGCTAAATTACTCCTGATTCCTTCTGTCTAATATTTCTTTCTGTCTGGTTCTGGTACCTCAGAGATGCTTTTGACAGGCGCTGTGATGCTCAGTAAATGTGACAGAATTGAGAAGATTTCAATATGTCCCTTTAGACTCGAGGCCAGACACTTGGTGATGACTGGAGACCATGAAATCTCCTTTCCCTTGTCAGGGGCAATCTGGGAGTGGGTGCTGGCTCTGTGACAAAGTGCCATCAAGTACCATCTCTTCCTGTGATGTGCAGCACTGCAGCCACTGTATTTTTTCTGTTGAAAGTTGGGATTGTTTACAGGAAATGTGAAGTGGCTGTAAACTATAGCAGGCCTTTTCAAAAATAATCTCTAAATCAGGAAGTGGCTTTCTGTATTTTCTCCTGTGTGCTGACTGGGCAGTGTGCAGGTGAGGYTGCTCTTAGTCCATATGCCAGGCTCTTGTTCACAGGGAAAGTGAAACTTGTGTGAGCTCCTCTGCCAGGGATGGTTCATGTCACTTTTCTGGCCCTGGGAGACACAGATCAGYAGTAGCTGAAACTGCAGCAGAGAAACCTGCTCAGACACTATCTGAACAAATGCATRCCTATTTGAGGGTTAGTTTGAGCTTTAACGTGTGCTTAAAACAGTGCTTCTCTAGAGAGTCCAAGCCAAAATTGAAGCTGATGGCCAAGTCTGGTGAATTGTGTTGCAGTGTTATTGCTGTTTTGCAATGTGTAAAAATAGACACAAGGATCAGAAAGGCTGGTTCCCTGTAGATGAAAGATTAGCCCACTGACAGAGTAATTTAGTTCCCAGAATCACAATATTCCATGTGGCCCCTTTGTGTTGCTTTCATATTAGAGTGATTTCTCCCTTAAAAGCTTTCTGTGCAACACTGAAAGAGAACAAAGTTGAGTAATGTTTTTGTATCTCTTTCTTGTCAAAAAGGGTGACTGGAGAAGTGACCTTTTAACAGTGCAGAATAGAAGAACTGTATTTTGTATGATWTTTTTTTGTTGTTGCTAATAAAGCAACCCTGTCCTGTAGGAGACACAAAAAAGCACATGCTGTTGAGAACATGGCGGCACAGAAGGAAATTCCACCAAATTATATTTTTATATACACCCCTAGGAATACATTGATTTGGGTTTTTTTAAGTACTAAAGGTAGATTGTTCCTCTTCAGATTATTACTTAATAGGCATGTTATGATGAGCTTGTGTATTTGACCTGCTTGGGCGTTTATTAATGGAGTAGAGAGCCACAGGTTTGTGGAAATGTTTGTAATGTATGTTTTGGTGGAAACTATGCAAAACTGCTATCAGGGAAAGCTTGGCTGCTTCCATTTAGATCAGGGGAGTTTTTTTCTCTTTTCATATAGGAACACTTATAAACATTCAAAGCCTACCTGGTTCAAAATCCAAATCTGATGCCAACTGCTCATGGAGTTAGGGACACACAGTGGACCAAGCTGAATCCATGCAGTTCTCTCAAGTTTAATTTCCCAGTCTCTAAAAATTTAAGGAATCCCTCTTGTGGGTTTTGTTTATTTGTTTTTTCTTGGAATAAACCTGCAAACCTGACTGAACTTTCTTTTATTATTTACATTGGAGCTCAAGCTATAAATGTGATTATGYTTTGATGTTATCTCATATGCCTAGTTTAATATACACAAAAGTGATGAAAAATCCATAAGACCATGTAATAATTGTATCATGTATAAAATTGGCTCGAGCAATGACATTGCACCAGTGGCAACATGACATTGAAACCTAATAATTTGGTTTATACTGCTATAACTTAACTTTAGTTTTTCAGAGTTGAGATCAATATCTTAGTGGTTAATGATTTTTTCATAAAAAAGCCTTAAAGTTTTTCACAAAKCAGTGCTTAGTTTGTTAGTAATACTGTAATTTGCATTTCAATATTCATCTATTAGCTGTTTTAAGTAATGTGTAAAAACTAAACCATGTTATTTCCTCTGAAAATCTATTATGAACCTAATATTTGAACCTTACTAAGAAAAAATAATTTTAAAAATCAAGCTGATCATTGTGGTCTTGGAAATCTGAAATACCCACAAAGACAAAAACAGGTCATAGTAAAATCTTGATCTTCATTGTTCTCATCTTTTTTTCATATGCACRAAATTAAATTTGACCAATTGGAATGTTTCTGTTCAGCATTGCGGTATAGCTTGGAAACTGTRGGAAGGATGAATAAAAAAGCCTAATGAAAAATTAGCTTCATAACAGATTTTACYAGGATTATTGTTGCTTTCTGTGTTGAAGTCAGTAAGGATCTAAGCCATGGTAAAGCTTCAATTAAACATAAAAACCTGTTTTAGAATAGAATACTAGGGAGGAATCTTAAATGAAATTGTAATGTTGAGTTATGATTGATAGCAAACTAGAGTAGAATCTCTGCAGCTTTCAGGATGACAGTAGCTGACTTTCCTTTGAATTAAGTCTGTTATGAAGGATTTCTGTTGACGCCGCTCTGAGGCTTTCTGGTATCTGACATGTACCTAATAGATGATTTCTTTCTCTCCAAGAAATAAGCTGCACCAGGGATAAAATCCTAAGTAAACAGAGGCCAAAAATGAATGGTATAATGTTTTCCTGGTGTGAATTCTGTCCTATCTCTTCTTCACCACTGTCATGTACAGGTGTTTGGAACATTGAGGTACAGGCTTCCAGATGTGAGCAAAAAATTAAAGCACCATTAGCTTAACATTAAAAAGAGATATAGAAAAGCATGAATAGCAAAGAACAAAAATAAGCTTTAGTTTGATAACTGCAAAGGTGATGCATTTCAGAATAAAAAGGTTGGATGTTTCAAGCCTTACAGGTGTTCAGCGGGGGACAAAATCTAACACAACTGATAGATTTTTAAAACTCTTAYCAAAAAAATACATAAAAATAAAACCCCTGAATAGATAATCAAAAGCTATAGAGTGKTTTTTTTTTTTTCCTCAAAATTTAYGCTCAGTAATATTTCAATGTATGTGTGTGAGGTCTGGTTCGTGAACAATCAATTGATTATAAAAATAATAGACTTAGGTGAGCTAATAAGTCTTTTTGACCTGTGTGGTTTGYCATTTACTTTTATCTGTTGCTGGTAAGGAGAGCTTGGCCTAATCGTGTTGCCTRTTAGACAAGTGTAAATCCACAGCCTGAGGGTAAATTAGAACAGAACCTGTCTGCTCTCCCCATCTCTTTCTTTCTCCTTTACACTTAGCTTCTCTGACTTGTTTTAATTTATTTACTTTTACCTTTTTTTTTTTTTCTTTCTTTCTGGTCATTCTCTCTTCCTTTCTTTTGCTTTGGTTTGCAAGATAATTTTTAGATGGCCTGCAAGCTTCCACATTACACAGATCCATATTGCTCCACTTCCCCCTGAATCCTGAAAGTTAAGCAGATATACAGGGAAGGCAGAATAATATCTTAATCTGTCAAAAACCACTCTGTCATCTTTTGAGATCAYCTCTGTGTACATGTACTTGCATTGTTCATAGTAATTTTGGGCAGTTGCTCCTGATTGACAGTAACTGAAGGAAGAGGTGCCAGGACATTATCAGGACAGTCAGTTGAAGTCTGTCATGCTGTCTTGGAACTTTGGCCTGTGGCAACTGAGAGGGACTGGGAGACAAAGATTGATTTCCTTACCTGGGCGTCCTATATTGTTGGGTTTTTTCATATTTTTAAATTTTTTTTTTCATAATATTCCTCTTTTTTTTTTTCTGGTTTTCCTTTCTGTCCTTAAGCCATCTACTCTTTCATCTTTTCCTCTATGCTCACTGCTTTAGGAAAAAAATTCCTGCTCTCACTGATCTCGTTTTCACTTTCTTTTCTTGTACTTGGTTTTCCCTAGGCTGTGGTTTTCTCTGCCTCCACAGCCACATCAGAGAAAGGTGTTTTGGAAAGTCACATGCTGTCCCTTTATGACCCCTGTGCAGAACAGCAGTGAAAACTTCTGCTTTGTCCTTCTTTCTTCTCTCTCTGCACACCTGTTCTGGATCATCCCTGACATGCCCATGGACAGGCTGTAGGGACCAGGACATGAGCAGGTGCTCCTGTTCAGGAGCCTGCCAGGTCCTGGTGATCCCAGGTCACTTCCCACAGTAGTCAAGCACCAAGGGAAAGCTGGCACCTCTGCCCTTGCTGAACTCAAGGTCCAAATCTAGTGCTCTTTGAAGAGGGTGAATAAATGTTTTGCTCTAACTCAGGAACTTCATTTARTGGTTTAACTATTCTTTTAGCTTTTTGTAAATAGGGTAAGGAAGGAAAATAGGACCTTCAGTGCAAGTGCCTTGCACACTAATGAGATCTGCAAGGTGACAAGAGATAGTACAGTAGTTCCTCAGTACTTTGTAGAATACCCAAAGGTTCTACCTAAGCAATAAATTAAATTTATCTGTTAAATCAAAGTCTTTTTTAAAAATTAAATGCAAAGGACATTTTTAGTAGCTCGTTTATTATCACAGAGATATTTTTATAGTGTTCTGTGAATGATTTCGTTTTCTTCAATGTCACTGAAACTTCATTTGATTCAAACTAGATTTGGTAAAATTTAGTTCCTTTTCAGATGGACGTACTGTACACTGCGATCTAGTTTTAAGTTATTTCAAGCTAGATATTTTCTATGAGTTCAGTAAGATCAATTTCACCCAACTTTGTCTACCAAAAAAAAAAATCTGACTTTCTGCTGTAGTCAGAGGGAAAAGAATGGCAAATCTGACGGATGATCCTCATCACCTATATCTTAAATTTTAAGGAAGAGAGAAATCCTCCTCTGAAGACACCTCCCTGCCTGAATGTACAGGAGGCTTAAATAACTATTTTAACAGTTATAATTTTGAACTGGCTAATTTATCCCTTAATGATCATGTTTGGCACATTCTGTAAGGTGTGAGGAGAAGGACAAGGTCTGTGGTAGACAGGGGGCGGTGGAAAGACGCCCAAAGGGCAGGATCACACCAAAGCCCAGGGTCAGACTCAGTAAACCCAGGTGTGCTGACATTTCCTCATCTCTAAGGTCATTCCTGTTGCTCAATTTTAAGTGATTGCTAAGAACAATATGTTACAAGATGGTGAAAATCATGTGATTGATTTTTGCCATTTCTAAAGTTTTTTCAATGCCTTTATCTTGTTTGGCTTCCATAATGTGTGTGGGGAAAAAATACCAACTCATTTTTATTACTAATGCAGAGAGTGTAGGTAGAGTGTAGCTATATTTTTGTGAGAGGCAGTTAGTCTCCATTACACATAATTGACCAATTACTGTGTCAACACACAAAGTAAAACATGACCCACACTGATATTTCCTATTGCTATGACACACATTTATTACATGTGCTAAATGCATTACTTAATTTCCATCAGGGTAGTAGACTAGAGAGGATGAAAGATTCTCTTTTAGCTCAGAAAATCATGTGTTTATGTCCATTTATAAAGGTGAAATACAGCCACTTTAGTATATTTGTCTCACCTATTTTTAGCAAATTTAAAATTTTAATTTCTTAGGGATGGATTTCTTAACCTCAGACAACTGTGTTTTTGCCACTTGTTTGACATTATCCAGGGTCAGAAGTAGGAGGATGGTTTCATGAGGGTTGAATTTAATTTTTTCCTATTCCCATGAAAAATGTAAGAGAAGTGTCATCTCAACACAATTTTGCAGGCTGACATTCCACCTTATCTGAGAATCCCGAATTCCAGATGCTAATTTTATTTTAATGGACAGTTTTAAACTGACACCACTTTAGGATATTGTTTCTCTGTAATTAAAACATTTTTTCATCTTTTATTTWAAAAAATCAGTAGGTAAAGAGAAACATGAATTCAGTCATAGGAATGGCTTTGATTTTTTGATTTAAATTGCAAATGTGAGTTCTGACATCATCTGAGACAGTGCCTTAATAACTGCACTTGTATGAATATTTCTACTATTTTGGGTGGATGATTTTATTAGAATAAAATATAAGCAAACAAATATGAACGGTACCTTGAGTTCAGAAATTATAAGATGCCTTATTTAATAGACAGAATACAGTGTGTAAAAAGAAAATGTAATTACTTAGCGTTGCAACAGATTGTAGATGATTTTTCTTATATTTATAAATGAGAATAAACTCTACTCTTATCCAAGATTCATCAATTTATGTTACAATTCAAGTCCAATTATTTGTTATTTTCCTATGAGTCCAAATACGTAAATTCATGGTTTGCTCATGAGAATGGCATATCTGGCCAAATGCAGCGACAAGATCTTGTTTTTAGGTAGACTTATCCATTTCTTGGGATCTTTGTTGGCTTCAGGCAATTCTGTTGCATACCAAAGTTTTGACTGAAYCATGCATTGGATTAGAGTTGGTGTACAAAAAAAATCGATAACATTTCTAAAAATCCTCAATATTAGTGGAAAGAGAATCTTTCAACTTTTTCCTCCTTTAAGGGCTGTTCATAAATAGTCTTATTTGAAGATAAAACTCTGTTTTTTCCTGTTCTCCTGTGTGAGGAACTAGTGACATTTTTTGCATATGGCAAGAGGTACGAAGAAGAGTGTTGACTACTTTTGCTTATAAACTTTTTATTAAAAACARCATTTGTGATGTAAAATGTTGTGGAAATCTGTAGGACATACAGGTAATGGGACTCATTATACCTAGTCTACAATTAGACACAAATGAGGAATTTGACTTTGTTTTCACCCTGTTAACTCTAAAAGGCAGAGTAGAAAAACAAGTCCTCAGAGTCCTGCACTCAACTCTGGCATCTGAGAGCWCAGCCAGCATCCATGGCTGCCTCAGTTTCCTTCTTCACAAGGCAGTGTCGGTAGAAGCGTTYAGACACGTTCTCCAGGAGCACCACCAGTACTCTGGAGGTTTTGGAAGAGATCCTCCCAGAAATGCTCCTTGTGCCRTTATGGTGAGTGGACCATAAACAGCAGGTTTTGTGATGACCTGAAGCAACGAACCACCACTCACTGCTTTCCACCTCCTATCCCAAGCCTCTCTCCAATTTACCTGAAACACATCACCTGCGTTCGACAAGGGCTTGAAAACTTTCTGCAAGAGTTTCTTGTCTCTGTCCTTGTGTTTATRTCTTATTTTCTTACAAATATCTCTGATGCTGAGTGGCTGTGGTGCTCAGGTGGCCTCCCATAACAGGAGCATATGCATTTTGCAAGTGTTCTTTTTTCATTAAACTCCACACAATATACCTGGCACAGTATGAACTTGTTATGCTTTTAATCTGAACTACTACTTTTCTTGAACTGAGGTTTATATGTAGTAAAAATCTCCATTTTCCCAGTTTGGGTAACTAGACCTCTGTTTCCTACTGGCATTATCCAGGGTGCTTTCTGACAGTGAGCAGCACAGAAGGGCAGCATGAGGATGGAGCCACAGCTTTCCTTGTCCTCACATGTGCCATTCTGAACTAAGGCTTGACAGAAATTGGATACCAGTGTAGGGGACTCACATGGCCTCCGTATTTGGTTGCTGTCATCAGCTTGGTATTTCTTCTAAAGACAATTTTACCCAGACGAGACATTGGCTTCCTTTCAGATGATACTGCAAAATATTTAGTAACTATATTTGCATGAAGCTGATCTCGCACATGTCTTTTGAAATCTGGCTCAGGCTGCATGTGACTAGAGTTTCCTGGATCAGAGAAAGGATGGCAGCACTAAATCTGTGAATTACCAACAAAAACTATCAAAAATAGCTCTCCTTGAAGTCAGTTTCAAATATCAGGACGTTAGCAATGAGATAGTCACTACTTTGCCAAGTTTGCATTATTTTAAAGTAAAATAAAACAGCCGGACAAGCTCTACTTTAAATTCAAATTTCTTATTTTATTAATCTGATACCAATGCAATCTTTTAACCATTTCTCAAAACAAATAATTTGCCTAACTCCAAATGTGAAAAGAGAGGAAATGTGTGTACCAGAAGAATATTTTTTTGCTTTATCCTATTTTTTTACTTCTATTACTTATAGACACTTCCTGTAGTTTAGTTTCAGTTTCCACATTAACAACAAATATGCAGGTCTAAAGAACTTCATTAGGAAAATGTTTTAGAAATACTTAGTAAATAATTCAAATATATTTTTAAAACAAAGCAGAACTCTCTGCAATGTGTAAATGTCACGCTAAACTCGTGCTTTATTGATACATTGGGAAGCAATATTTTCCATTGATAGATAATGTGAAATACTTAGGTGTTAGCAATTGAAACAGTATGATATAATAAATTCCATGATAAGCATTTCTTTTAAGTTTTAGGTTCTTTGAGTAAGATATTATTTTGCTATTGCACCTCTCTTTGGATTATTTTGAATTTTAATATGCAATTTAGGTAGCAGGAGGTCATAATAAGGACAAAGAAACCTTTAAGCATTGTGTTCATCAGACCTAGCATTGCCTTCTGCTCCCTGCAGTAATAATGACAAACAGATATTCTTTTTATTCTAAATAAAGCAAACCACGTCACTTAATAAATTTTTCATGCACAGACATTTAGGTCAAATGGGAACTCCCTCTTGAGAGAGAATTAGAGGAGCAGAATTGAACTTTCATGGAGTGTATTTTTTAATAAAGAGGGATGAAAATCACTTGCTTTTTTATTACTTTTTGGATGATGATTGSGTAGTATTTTTCTTTCAGCTTTTTTACTTTCAGACCATTACCTTATTTGCCATAATTATTGTGTATAACATTTCTTTCTGTACACTTTGGGAACCAGAACACAAATTAACATAAATGGGAAGTGATTTTTTCATAATGATCTCTTCTGTTGATGGCTTTTATATAATGGACACTGAGCCTGTATGTGATAACTCTCCTTGCTGTATAAGATTTTTGTACACAAAAGCCTGTGCAGGATGAAGGTGCCTRTGCRGGATTCAGTGTGGCATCTCTGCAGTCTTGGTTACGATTCGGTATCTGGATGCTGAGGTAGATGAGGCTGATGAACARTAACTGCATGGGCAASTGTYCTGGAACTGCAGAATATCTGCACAACTCACACTCCCCTGCTCTGTTTGGAAACTTGATTCTCACATTACAGCTAATGAGCAACAATGAGTGCATTTGTGGGAATGAATAAAGGGATCAGAGAGGAATTTACATCACCCAGCTTCAAACATTAATTGAATGCCTAGATTGGGATACTGGGCTCCATGTGCAGACTTTTCATCCCAAACTGGTATCTAAAAGTTRCAACAGGTTAGGGAGATGGGTGACACAGGAGGATATGATCTTTGTTGTCCCAGCTGTGCASGCCAGGGATCCAGCATGCCTTGTGTGCATGGTGGTCCCTGCAAGGTCAGATATCTTGGCTCTTTCCTCCTGGAAGGATGGAGATGTTGCAAGGAAGAGAGAGGTAAAATGCTCTTGGGTCTTACTCACAGATAGAGTTGAGTTCTACTGRAAATGCTCAAAAGGACTCCGGGCTTGGGAAATGTTTCTTAATCCCCATGGCTGAGATATAGTTTCAATTATAGCCATTATACTCTATTTAGTATATAGTAKAGATATGTATAGGTTATTAGTATAGAGCCATTCTACTCTATTTAATATGGAGCTGCGTTCAGCTTCTAAACTATTTGTCTAGGCTGGAAAACAGGATTATTCTCAGAAAAGTCATATGTGGCAATCATAAACTGCAACTGAATAAAAATATGATGTTGCATGGTGTGATATATTCCTGAAAATTATTTTTGATACTTAGTTTTCTAAGCAGTATGTAYAAAATAGGCTTGTCACTCAAATTCTATGTATCTTCAGGGGAGGAGATCCTTGTACCAGTGTTTGATTACCTTCACACTGAAAAGATAAGCTGGAATCCTATGGGTTCCAATGTGTGCCTACTGGCTCTTAATTTCAGATTTTTTGGTATGCAACTTCTTTCTCCTTTCTTCTTCTTCTGGTCAAGTAAAATATATTGATTTTCAATTTTCAAACAGAACAGTTGCTAGTACTGAAGGGGAAGTGGGCAGCCAGGAAAGTAAAATTTATATTTATATAAATGTAATTTTTATTCACAATTTTGATGCATTTTTGGCAACAGATCTTCTAACAGCCCATAATCTTCACACTCTTGTCTTTCAGGAAATTTTAACTTAAATTTTAACTAAAATTTTAACTTTGGCATTATTTTAAATCACAGACACTCATGTTTAACTTCCACAACCCAATGGCATTGTGTCTGTAGGCTTATGGAGGAGCTAAGGCAGCACAAACCTGGTCATCAATCCCTGTTTTGCTGTTCCTTAGGAAAAGGTTTGTCTGGGTGGGAAGACCCCAGCCTGGGGCCAGAGCTGGCTGAGACTGTTGGGTTTTTGCTCAGCAGAGTTCTCCAGCTGAGGCCAAATCATGTGGGCAACCACAGAGCCAAGTGGAAAAGTGGTTTTGGCACATGCAGAAATGCCTGTAGAGTCTCTGCTTGATGGGGTGGTGATAGGAAAGAAGGTGTGCCAGCCAGGTAGCCCTACCCAGGCAGGTAGTGAGCAGGGTCACTGGGCACACAGCAGAGACAAAAAGTCATGTATTTTAGTTGTCTTGTGTCTTAGTGCCAGAAATTGGACTTTGGTTGCAACACAGTGCTCTCTGATCAGACTTAATTGTTTAATGGGGCAGTGAAAATAGATAATTTTTAATAAGGCTGAGCATTCATCATCAGTTATAAAGGTGTCTTTAGCTGTAAATCTGAAAAGACTGGAGTGGTTCAGAGCAGATTTTATAGACATCTGTTCTTTCAAGTTTAATTAGATAAAAAAGGTCAAAAGGCCRCTTGACATAATATTGTTAGTTAAATATTTCTAAAAATGAACTAAATAAAATAGTAGCAAAGAGTTTGGGGGTTTTTAGTTTATATATGTGTGTCTGTTTATTAGCTATGGATGTGTGTGTGTATGCATAAAGAATGTATGCCTGTAATACATCTAATCACATGAACCATATAAATCTGTGAATGAACAATTTACTTGAATTAGTGCTTTTTTCCTGCTGTTTTTTATGTGCCTTTTTACAAAACTGTTGGATTTTTTTGTCTTCAAGTCTCCAGAAGGATCATGTTTTGAGTGGAATCTAAAGCATGTCCATTTGTTTCAGCTGGTTAGGCTGTAAAATACCTCATGCAGGGCTTGAAATTATACTGAAAAGTTTTAGACAAGAAACAAGCATTTATGTGCAGAAAACAAACCCCTCCCAATCCCCCAAAAAGTTGTACTGGAAATTCACAGTAATAATTACACATCCTTTACTATCTTCAGACCTGATTTTCAGATAGAATCTGCTTTTCATACCAAAGTGTTAGTTCTGTTCATTTTCAGGGCTTGGCATATGCTTTACAAATGCTAGAATATTTGCAAGCATAAAAATGTCTTAAAAGAGATGAAAATGAGTCCTGTTACTGTGAAGTTCAGCTTCTTCTCTGGCTAATGTGCTCAGGAGCTGGCAAAACCAGGGGCTGTTTTAGAGAGACAGGTGGGAGGGAAGGGGAAATCATTCAGGGTGGACACCCTGAGAGAGGCTGAATGCTGGGCAGGTTCAAGATTTCACATTTGACTCTGTTGTGTGCCTGTTACCTCAGGACTGCAGAGTTGCAGTACAACCTGCAAGGCATAGATCTATTTTGAGCTTTACACCTGGCTGTCAGGTGTATTACCAGATATATATTGTGGCATGTTAATATTTTCTCATTAAAAGTGATCTTGGAATCTCTGTAAGCTTCAATTGCATTATTTTTAATAGGAAATTAAATTTATATTTAAACCCTGATGATGAGGAGTAGAAACTAAGCAATGTAGCAAAGATTATTATTTTCCTTATAAAAGAGTTACTACCACACTTTTGAACAGTATGTCACTGAAGGTACATATCAGGGAGGGAAAGGGAGAGAATGTGGTGAAATACACAAAATTGAAGAAGCAAGGGTGGTTATGATTTAGGTTGTTTTTTTTGTTTATAACCAGGCAAACACTTTAAGGTCAGTTCTAGTATATGCAGGAGCCAGGGAGCATTTTCTATTCTGTGAATGTTTAAGGCATTTTATTAGCTAGTTCTCTTCTCTGGGCTTTTCATCCTTTTGATATTAAAACAGGAACACATCTTTTGGAAGCCAGATCACAGTGTGTCTTGGTGGGATGGAGATGAGCCTGTGCTTCTCTCCAGCAGATTTACACTGTGCTCATGTCACTGCACTTGACAGGAGCACACCTGGATACCTCGTTTTTCTGGGATCATCTGTCTCTTGCGTGCTTCAGAAGCCATGAATTATTCATGTCCTCTTAGAATATTCCTCTGGATTTCCTGTGCTAGACCCTCAATATTGTGGCTTTTAAATTTGAAATGTAATTTTAGGGATTTTATCATGTCATGTCTACAAATATTTTTCTGTGGTATAGTTTAACCCTTTACGTGCATGRACTGATTTTTTGTTTTCCCCAGAATCTCTTCTTCATTTACTATAATTTCCACTGAATTTATTTGAGGGATGTTGATTGATAACAGTGGGATCATTTAGAATTTAGTCTACATAAAAACATCTGCTTATCATTTGTGCAACATCTGTGCTGTATGAGTGTGATGAGGTTTTATGACGACTTTTGAAGAATTCTTACTTTTTATTTGTGCTTTGCTGTTTCTCCACTACTCATACATTTCCCAGGGAGTCCATTTTTAGATTTTCTRTGTGATAAGATCTGTAATATTTCAAAATCTCTCTGAAAGATAGCCCTTAATCCTCATGTCCCTTTATTCCAAAGCTTTATGTATTACTGTAACTCTGCAGTAAGTACAATTCAGCTGACCTAGTGTCCAGCTACTGCTCTCAGCCTCAAATCCCCCTGCTCACATGACACTAAGCTGTCATTTTAATCCCTGTTGTAATGAATCCCACACATGCAAGGTATATTGCATGATATTGTAAAAGTGGTTTGAAATATTCCAGCAGAACAGTTTTCTGCTGAAAATGGCTTGGGTTCCTTGGAAGTTTCACAGTAATTTTTCAGTCTTTAATGAAGGACTTGCTTGCAACAATTTCTCTTATGAAGGAGTTTCTCTGGAGTACTTTGCTGGATATTGTATTAGATTGGAGACCTTCTGYCTGTCCAAGCAGTGCAAAAAGGCTGAATTTCATCTGACCACACAAACTCAGGGGAAGTGGGGAAGCCRAAACTTCTGTATCCTGAGAAAAATTCCTATGAAACAAGAATATAGTCACTGGCTGTCTGTGCTGAAGGAATGCATGTGTCATACACATCGTATTCTCACCCCCTTGACTGAGTTGTGGGGACATGATCAGAATGTTCATTTAATGAAGTGTGAGTAATGGASGTAATTTTTATAATTTAGCAGAGAAAATTCTGTCTGGTTTAGGCTGTCTTTCATCCTATTTATTTCTATCTTTCACTTTTAGTCCGATTTTATACGCTTTCAGGTGCTGCTGCCTTCAGGACATGGTGACTCAATACTACAAATTAGGTTTTTAACAAGAGAACCTAATTTAAGGTGTAGAGCAGCATTTAATGGAGAATTCCCAAATTAAATTTCATTATCATTCTGCACAGAGACCTGATGAAGTATTCCTACCTCTGGGAAYGGAAAGCAGCAGAGTCTGTGTGCACAGAGAATACTGGGAGAAGCTTTCCCTGTCTTTAGAGCACAAGGATTTGTAGAGTCTGCTTTTCCCATCACATTAGAAATGCAAGACTCTTAAAAACTATAGCTGAGCAACAGGTTGAGAACAGTGGGAACTGAGTTCTTGCTTTTTCATCTCTCTGTCTCTCCCCCACATGAGTAAGGTGTGGGATTTATTGCCATGGAAGGCTTCAGAAGACAAATTATAGATGGTATTAAAAAGTAACGGAGAGGAGTCCCATAACAACACATAGGTTAATGGTACACAGTGCCAAGGGCACAGGRAGTCCTTCACTGCAGGCACTGGAAGCATTTGGATGGAAGGGGGAGGTTGTTTGGGCACACTCTGTTCTTACATCCTTTTGATRATCTTTGCTGCTATCCAATAGATGAGGTGGAATGGACTTTGTCTAACTGTAGGTGTCTATAATACATATCCATATCTCCAAAGCAGATGCATCAAGCTTCCATTTATTGGAGAGAAAAAAGCCTTTCAAAGACACTTTCAGGAMATTATTCACTTTATGTCTGGTCATTCACGTAAGAGATGGACTCAATGATCCCTGTGGGTCCTTTCCAGCTCAGAATGTGCTGCAATCCTGTGATATTCTGTGATGCTAGGCTGAAATTATGGAGGCTTGTTTGTAAGGGCAACTCAGATGACCACGTCAAACRCAGAGTTTCAAAGTGTGATTAGTCCTGAGCTAGCTGTGCTTGTTCCTCTCCACTGGCTGAAAGCGGAGCCTTGAGTGATTAGTCAGAAATGGATGCTGGCCTGCATTTAGTCACATCAGCCCCAGTGTTTGTGTGGCTCTGTGTTTGAAAGAGTTTGGATTGTGATTTATTTCCAACTAGACCTTGTTTCCCATTATTTAAAAAAAAAAGAGAAAAAAGCAAAACACTACCAAATCCGGTCAAAAGACAGTGAAGAAGAGGATTTCATACAAGGGGGAAAAAGAACCAGCTTATCATTTGCTCTTGGGAATGAAAGATGACATTTGAATTTTAAAAGGAAGACAAATTAAGTATACCAATCCCAGTATCCAAAGTCTGAATCACGCAAATTCATTTCTTACAGRTATGGTTATCTAAATCCCAAGTTATTACTGGGGGAAGCAGATTGTGAGGGACTCCCAAGACCAACAACAGATGAACAATACACATTTATGGCTGTGTATGATTTTATGCTTATTTCAACTGTCAATATTCAACATGCAAAAGGAAATGGCTCAAGGATGTACAAACTATGTGTGATACTCCTTGGAGGATATTGTGTTCATAAAGCAATAAATGGTTTGCATTGAGACTCACAAATGTATACAATCCAGGCTTTTTAATCTTTTTCATATGATGAATCTAAGCATTGAAGAGAGGCTACTGAACATAACATAAACAGTTCTTCCAGTACCAACTGTTACATGCAACACAATTCASTGCATCCAAAATAGGTGGAGGATCTTTAAAACATTGTTTGTGGGGGAAAGGACTGTAGCAAATAGGGATGATTCAGAGCATTCAGTTCTAGCAACATTAGGAAGCCTAACATTCAACTTATAACAGCAGATTAATTAGGCAAGAAAGCAAGGATGGTAAAAGCAAACATTGTTAGCAGTTTATGTAGCAGTGAAGACAAACCTCATGAACTTCACTGTTAATGTCACCAGATTGCAGTAAGGTAGGGGAAAAAGTATTTAAGAACTTCATAAAATGTGTTGACAAAATTAAGCAATAAAGTAGTGATTCTGTCTTAGATTTAACATAGGCAAAAAGAGAGGAAAAAATCAATGTATTTATAGAATCAAAGAGCATATTTGAAAACAGTAAAAAATATTTTCAATTTATACTTAAATTAAAAATACCATGCAGAATAGCAAATCATTCCACAGAAATATATGTAGATGGCAGAGSAACTTTAGAACTCACCCAAACCTTTATGCATAAGGTGACTACCAACCTCAGGCAAGGAAATTCTTTTTTCAGGTCTCATGTCAATCCTCCCTAGTGTGATCTTACACCAGCGAAAAATATCGTCTTAATCTCACAAAAACCCTAACTCCTAGAATTTTTACATAAATTTTGACCAAGCATAAGCAATTTTAAGGTAGCAGCATTAATTTTTATTTTCCTTAAACCAAACTGCAAAGTTAGCTAAAACTAGCAGTTAATGTCTGTGTATTTCTGCTGAATGAAAAAAAAAMCCAAAAMCAGACCATGTATAATGGGAAAATAGACAGACATTGAATAGAAATCTAGCCATTTTCATAATACAATTAGTCTTGGAAGTAGTATATAATAAATCATAGGAGAAAGTCAGTGCAAGAAAGACAAATGGGCAAAAACATACAGTGTGCTTTGAAATAAATCCAGTTTTATGATATTTGTTATCTGGGGAAATGCTGCATTCTGAGGTACCAAAAAATTAATTAGAAGTAATCCTCTCAGTCATTTGTAAACTACARCATGACCTTTAGCAATGGCTATAACTGATCCACACCTGAGTTTGTTTAAGSCAAAGAAAAGAGTTTTGCTGACTTGAATCAGCTCTGGGCCAGGCCTCAGCTGCTTCTGGTAGAGAGCAGCTCTGTGCCACAGGTGGAGGCAAACAGGGAAAGGTTAGCTCTTGATGGAACTTCAGCTTTCAGCTGAAGCCCAGACTGAATCCCACATTAAACTTCCTTTACAGATTTTATTTTCTGAACCWGAGCTCAAGCTGCATAAATCAGTTTTTCATTCTGCAAACAGGAAACCTTGTTGCCAAAAAATTAAATTGACTACAGAGTATTAGGTTTTACAGCTGGATTGGACAACTGACCAAGCGCGGAACTGGAGGAACTTCACAATTTATTAATTATTTAGTTCTTTCCATTTCCAGCTTTTTACAAAATTGTATTCCTCCTGATTCAGAGCTCCAGCATGGCAGTGTAATGTGGGATTTCTTCATAGCTTATTTTTAAAACAAATCTTTATTTTAGAAAGTGAATGCTGGCTGTCCTGAGGAAGAATTACTTCAGCAGTGYGGAGACTGATTGCTTCACCAGCTTKTGTCAATTTTTAGTGAATTCATTCTTGCTACCAGATGCAATCCTTAACTAATGCTAGTTTTTGTTATTGTAACAAGAAAATAACATGTTTTGCCCAAAGTGATAAATAACTATTAGAATATCAAAGGAAATGTAAGCCTTGTGGTTTTAAATTATACCTTAAGAAATTATTTTAYATTTTATTTATTTTTCATAGTTGTAATAAATTGCTATATATTTTTTAGCAGTTAGGGCCAAATTAAAAGGAAATAATTATGTAGAATTTCAAGGAAAAATAGGAAAAACCCCTTATGATTAAATATTGGCTGTAGAGTGGAAGAGAGCAGAAGGTGTAGCTTTATATATTTCAGTTGTATAGAACATGTTCTAACAGATTTTTTTGCATGAGTAAAGGTTTGACASCACTCTGTAGACAGCCTTTCTTATTTTTTTTTCTTTTGCAAGAAGCTGATCATGCAGCCTTTGTAAARTGTTTCCCATAACATCAAGGGGAGTTGTGCCTGAATAAAGGTGGAATGATCAGTTTTTGTGGTGAGGGATAAGTGATATATTTAAAACTGAGTTCATCCTCAACACTTTTTTTAAGCACAAAGTTTTAAATCTTTTGTGCTCAAGAGGTAAAATAACTCAAATAAAAAGTTGCTCTGCGTAGCTGCCCTTCAAAGAGAGTCAATGTTACTTGTGAATGTTTTATGGAACTTTACTTTTTTATTTCATTACTAATAAAAATACCTTGTGGAGATTAATTTCCAGATGGATCTGAAAGGACTTGGTGAACTTAGCAGTTACCACCAAAAAAAAGTCTGATTATTGAAAGAGGGTCTCATAGGTTTGGCTGCTAGTTAATCACATTTGTGGCATAATGCAGCTATCCCAGGTATGTTCTAGTAAGGAGAAACAAAGGGAAAAATTGAAAAAAAAGTCCAAGTTAAACTTTTGGTGATCTYCTTACTCTCTCTTCATATGTCTATTGGACTGCAGTGAATATCTTTGTGTCACTCTTGTGTGTATCTCAACCTGGGAGGTAAAGGTTTTACTTAATGACATTGGCAACTGGGCTAAAAGTTCACTTTTGTCTCCCCAAAATTTTTAAAAACCAGTTTTTTATGTAAAAAAAAGAAAGTTAAATGAAATTGAATCCAACTTTTTACCAAAATTTTAATCTCTAATAAAATCAGTTGAAATAATTGAACTAAGTAATAATGATACATTTAATTTGAAATATTTTTAGATTGCCTGTAATTGATTTCAAGACATTGACTGATTGCTGTAAAAGCTTGGTCTTTAGCAGCTGACAAGCTGATGACAAGCATTAATGGATTTTGCAATAAAGAATTTGAATTGGAGAAGGAATTTTGTCAGAAGAAAATGCATGTTTCAGTTATAAAAATGCATGACAGTGAAGATGGATGCTACATCATTGAAAACACCCTGAAAACTAAGTTTGAAACTTTTTGGTAGAAAGTATTAAGGCCTATAAATGCAACCATTTTTTGTTGGCATATTTTTCTCAGGCTTGACTTCCATTAAAGTTGCCTTTTTTGTAGTTACCTTCAGCTAGTGAATTCCAGTGAGATGGGGCTCAGGCACTTGAGGAACTGTCAAATGCTGACATTCAGGGAGACTAAATCCATTTCACTTCTTTGTCTAGAAGTTCAGTTATCCTCTCAGAGGAGGATATCAGGTTAATCTAGTGCAATCTTTTTTTCACAAACTCATGATTCATTTTGTTCCATTTTCCATTTACCTCTATATTTGAAAGCCTCTGACTGGGGCTATATAACAAAACAAATTTCATGAGAAAAATGAAGCGGAGAAATAACTTCAGGTAGTACTGTATCTGCAACTGATATATTATATAATCAGCTGTTGTAAATTCAGGCTTTTTTTTAGATGTATGTCATGTCTAATATGCGCTTTAATGCAATGGTTTGAGGTATAACTTTAATCTCACATGTGCTACAATTGCTGTGACACACAGAACAGATAAACAAGCTGAGTTCACAGAACCAAAGAATTGTTAGAGTTGTAAGGGACCTCTGGAGATCACGCAGTCCAGCCCCCCTGCAAAGGCAGGGTGAACTAGAAGAGGTGACWCAGGAATGCATCCAGGTGGGTTTGGAATGTCTCTAGAGAGGGACAATCAGTGACCCCCTGGGCAGCCTATTCCAGTGGCCTCCCACAATCAATACAAAGATATTCTTCCTCATGTTGAGGTAGAACTCCTTGTGTTTTGGTTTATGGCCATTGCCCCTCTTCAAGAAGAGTTTGGCACATCCTCTTGGCACTGCTTTTGAGAAATTTAGAAACATTGATGATACCCCCTCTCAGTCTTCTCCTCTCCAGCTGGAACATGCCCAGCTCCTGCAGTCTCTCCTCACARGAGAGATGCTCCAGACCCTCCCTCCTCTCTGTGGCCTCTGCTGGGCCATCTTCAATAGCTCCTTGTCTCTCCTGTACCGAGGAGCTCAGACCTGCACACAGCAGCACTGCAGGTGTGGCCTCTCCAGGGCTGAGCAGAGGGAAAGGATTCCCTCCCTGACCTGCTGCCCACACTCTTCCCAGGGCACCCCACAATCCCATTGGCTCTCCTGGCCCCAAGCACACACTGGCAGTTCAGGGTCAATTTGTCACCCACCAAGACTTGCTGGTCCTTCTCTGCAGAGCTGCTCTCCAGCAGGTCAGCCCCCAGCCTGTGCTGGCACTCGGGGCTGCTCCTCCCCAGGTGCAGGACCCTACACTTGTTGAACCTCATTAGGTTTCTCTCCACCTGTCTCTGTAGCCCATGAAGATCCCACTGCATGGCAGCACAGTTAATGCTGTCCTCTTTCTCCTCTCAGTAGGTAGGATGTGAGGGGTTTTAAAGATTTTTGCCTTAGTTTCTGTCTCAAGCAGGTAAATCTGCTATATGACTTGTCCATATTTATTTTATTCACTCACACAGTGCTGATAGTAATTTTCTTATCAGTAAGTGTAGTCTTAGAATATTTGTCATACCATTGATCAGCAAGTCACTCCTAACTATCAAGTAGATATCAAGCAAATATAATTACATATGAAATATTAAGAATGCTTAGAGAGATACAAATTAGGCAATCAAAAAATGCTTCACAGGTTTTTAACAGTGATGCAAATCATTAAGGCTGGAAAACACCCTGTTCTGCCTTTGTCTGGGGTAAAGTCAGTTTTCATCACAGTGGCTCGTATGGGGCYGTGGTTGAGATTTGTACTGAAAACAGAGCTGATAATACAGAGATGTTTTTATTATGGGCCTCTCACTTCAAGAAGGACATTGAGTTGCTGGATCATGTCCAGAGAATGGTAATGAAGCTGGTGAAAGGTTTAGACAGTAAGTCACATGAGGAGCAACTGAGGAAATTGGGGGTTTTCAGCTAGAGGAGACTCAAGGGGGACCACTGGTGTCCATCCATGACTCTGAGGTGACTCCATTCCTCAGTCCTTCCAGGACTGCCTCACCCTTCAGATCTGCCTCCCAACACACTCTGTGAACCAGGCTCCTAAACAGCTGAAGTTTGCTCTCTCTAAGGTATCAGTCCTGCTCACTAAAATTTCCTGTTTGTTGTATCCTAAACAACCACCACACTGTCCCTCTCTGTTCCCAAATAACATGTCCAGTGGAGCATCTCCCAATAGCTGACTCCCTCACTGGCTGGAAGTTCTCTTCCACACAGCCCAGGAAGCTCCTGGACTGCTTCCTCTCTTTCTGCATTTATGTATTTTCATCAGAGGGATAACATGAGAACAAAGGTTAGYGATTCTGAGACGTCTCTCAGCTGTTTATAGCATAGTTCATTTGTCTATTCATCCCATGTGGGTGGTCTATAACAGACTCACGCCAGGATTTCTGCCTTGGTGGCCTTCTCCTGATTCTTACTTAAACGCTCCACCCTGTTGTCACCATCYTCAAGCACTAGACAGTGACAACGCTGTCAGTTTTGTTTAAAAAATATTGATGCAGAGATTTGCTGATTTAAAAAAAAAAAGCCACCATGGCAATATTAGTCCAAGGAAAGTGCTTTGTGGGAAAAAAAAAAAACCAAACAAAACAAAAACCAACACCAAAATTTGTCGAGGTGCAACTGTTTCAACAAGGCTTGAGAGATAGGACAGCTTCCAAGTTCCAAGGGGATCCTGTCTCTACCTGCAAGGAGAAAACAAGCTGTTTGAACTAACCAAACCTTTTCATTTTGATATTTCTATGTGATGTTGTTTTGCCAAAATCAGTTAGGAAGAGAAGGGTTTAATTCCAAGGAAAATGTAAATGCTACCCCTCTGTTCTCTTCAGCACTATGCAGTCAAGTTAAACGGGGAGGAGGTTTTTCCTCTCCCTTGTTCTTTAAGGCAASTTATTGATAGCCAGTTAATGCTCAGTCTGCCAAAGGTACCCAAGAAACCTCTGCAATTTATGCTTTAGTAAGTGCCTATATTTTTTTTCTTCTTTTGTTATTTTCTTACCTGGTCAATACTTGATAGCTCTTGGGAAAAGAGAAGCTCTTAGATGTTAATATTCTTTAATGCCCGGTRTATTTATTTCAGTAAGAGCTGGCTTGAAATGGGTGGGATTTTTGACAGCTACAGTACACTAAGCATTGATCTACTTAAAAGGGCGTCATTTGGTATTCTTGGAGATCTTTGAGGAAGTTTGTTTCTGGTTAAAATGACATTCTCCCTTCCATTTGCCATTCGATGTAAGTGAAACACAAAGCCCCGTGTACAGGGTACAAGTACAAAACTTTTGTTTTATGGAGAGTGTTAACCTGCAGTTCATGTACAAGTTGGAAGGCAAGAGATATACTGAAATGGGTAAGAGGGACCAAAAAAATCCTGTTTCTTTAATGAGAGGAAGCTGTGCAATTATGCAATTCATTCATTCACCTGGGTGCCGATGCTGTTATTATTTAGGTAAGAAGACAAGTGTGTGAGGGCATGTGGGTGCAGTAATGATCAATTCCTGTGCCCACTGAATTAGAACATGCCCCCATTCCCCTGAAGTCACCAATATCTACACTGCATGTGCCAGCAGAGTACAGGTATGAAATAGGGMAACATGGAATGGTTCACAGCTGGCAGGGCCATGGACTCACCCCCTGCTCCCAGGTCACTCCCCCTCTCTGCAGCACCTGCCAGCTGAGTGGGYAGCCATGGGCAGCCAAATGCCATCCCTCCCCAGCAAGGGAAAAAAGAACTGCTCAAGAATGGAATGGAGAAGCAGAGAACAAAAGGAAGGGAAGAGAAAAAGCTCTATTTTATTAATTCTCAGTGAAGTTTTCAAGCAGAAAGTTCAGCCCCAGGAGCTGGTTGGAGTAGTCTGTCAGCATTGCAGCAGTTGTGATTGGAAACTTTCTTCACACCTTTTGACCTACTTACTAGKGAAGATTTATGTGTCCATTCACAGCTACAATCTCATCTTGCTTTTAAAAAATAAAATGCAAGATTGCCCTCTTTACTTTTAGACATTCTTGTTATTGTCGATCAATGAAAAAAAACAAAAAAAAGAAGCTCTGAAATATTTGTGTATGATTAACAATTTATCAAGTTGTCGTATATCTACCTCTGTTTTCTACTTGCTTAAGGGTTTGCAGAACTGCCCATAGGGCTAAAGAGGGAAGTATTAACAGTTCTTACCTTCAAAAACACTCCACCAAAAAAAAACCCAGCTGCAGGCATGTCTTAAATCCCAAGAGTACAATTATGTGCACATATATTCTAGTTTAAGCTCAAAATGGCTATGAAACTGAAGCTCCTTCTGTTAGTTGTTTATTTTGCTCTATCTTAATTGTACTGTATATGCAGAAGTTATCTCAGAAGTCACATTTGGTGAGACRTTACCACATATTATAAAGGATTAATAAAGATACTTCAAGAGTAGATACATTTRACAATTACAGTATTGTCAGAAAAACTCCATAAAAAAAAGAATGTCTCCTAACAAAATTTTAGGCTTATGATGTTTGGCTGTCTGTTTTCAAATGTGTTTACTTCAGTTGATCAACTCCAAAATGCTACTTCTCAGTCTAGAACTGTGTCAAAAAAAGTGAGACTTCRTTAATTAGATAAAATTCAACTTGAAGAATAGATGAACCTCTATCAGTCTTAGGCTATTTAGAAATTATATAACAACTATTCTGTTAATTCATTGAATATGCAGAGGAGTGAAGACAAGAACCAAGGTCAAATGAAAACTGCAATGGAGCTGATTCCTCAGGGTTCAAAGGGACCATTAAGATTAGACTGACTTTTCTCTAACACCTCCTGTAGCTCTGATACTGCACACAAAGTTTTGACTTAGAACTTGTCTTTCAGGAGTTAGTCRGATCATGACTTAAAAATCTGGAGAGAACACCAGAAACAGAAATATTTCTTTGGAATTACTCACACTTAAAAACGTATAGTTGTTGCTCTGAACAAGTCCAGCTTCCTCTTGCTATCATTTTGTACTTTCTTTTGCTGTAATGATGGCTGCCCATTATTACTGAATTCTTTCAACATGAATCKTTTCAGACAATAATTTCCTGTTAACTCTCTTAGGCTGGATAAAATAGCAAGCAATCAAAATTGGTCAAACTAAGACATGTTTCCAACTTTGTCGTTTGCTATTGAGGAGGTCCAGCTAAATCAGAAGAGTCACAGCATAGGATCAAAGTCTCAATGACTGTGAAAATGATAGAATTCATTCCTATATGCAGAATTCCATAGATTCAGTTTATTTTTAAAGATAACTACTATTCAACAAATTGGAACTAATAATTCCTAGAATCATAGAATGGTTAAGGCTAGAAAAGATCTTCAAGATTACCAAGTCCAATCCTCAAACTAGGACCACCACCATGTTTACCATTAAACCATGTCCATAAGTGCCATATCCACATATTTTTGAATGGTTCCATGGATGGTGACTCTACACTCCCCTTGGCAGTCAAATCCAACACTTTACAAACCTTTCTGTGAATAAATTTTTCCCAACATCCAATCTAAATCCTCCCTGGCACAGGTTGAGGCTGTTTCTTCCTGTCCTGTCATTTGTTGCCTGAGAGAAAAGACCAGTCCCATCTCAGTACAACCCCCTGAGCCTCCTTTCCTCCAGGCTAAACAACCTCAGTTGCTTCTCATCAGATTTGAGCTTCAGACCCTTGCCCGGTTCCATTGTCATTCTCTGGACAGGCTGCAGTGCCTCAATGTCTTTCTTGTAGGGAGAAGTCCAAAACTGAGCAAAAACTGAGTTATTTTTATCCTGACTAGTATAAAAATAACTGCTCCAATCCTATCAATCCTATGGACAGCAAAAAAAAAAAAAAAANAAAAAAAACCAACAGGCAAACCAAAACCACAAACAAAAACAAAAAAAAACCAACAGGCAAACCAAAACCACAAACAAAAACAAAAGCAAGAAGAAAAAAAAAMCCCTTTCATAATGCAGATGATCTGTTTGTGTTCTTTCATGAGCTCTTCTGACTGTGGATTCAGTGTCTGCATTACTTTTTATGTAATTGCAACTGAAGTGATGAATTTTTTGTGTATTTTTTTGTCCATGCCTTAGATGTTATGTCAGTTTGTGTTATCATTCTGAACATTTGCTACTTTCTTTCTGTGTGCAGACTCAGATGTGTTTAATTAATTGGGATCAAAACAACAGATCTCTGACAAGCACTCTAGAGCAAATTATTGTGTAATTCCTGTGACATTTTGAAGGTTGGGAGTAAGGGAGGAGAGCAGTAAGTAGGCACATTATTGAGCACCATAACTCATTCTGTTTGGAAACCCTATATTTATTGGTCTGTCAAGCAATTATCAGGAATTCCAAGAGAGCAATTCAATTTACAATGATCTTAATGGTCAGTTTAATTGAATTAGGCCTTATCAGTGAGATGTATGTTAAGAAGGTTTTGGTTTACTGCAGACTAGAACTAGTGCTGCAAATGTGACCATATAAGGTTACACAAGATGAGCAATCCTCATACCTGAGAGAGACAACAGAAAAATGGTCAAGGCAAGCTGTGATTTAGTACCAAACTAGTGCTCCAGAATAGGTCAGTAATGTGCTGCTGGAGATGTCACTCACTACTTTTTGTGTGTCTGTAATTTTGTTTTTGGGGGTATTTTTTGTTTTATTTTCATTTTGGTTTTATGTTTTGTTTACAGTTTCATTTTTCTTTTTTACACTCTTGGCACAGTTGTGGGACCAGTCATGGCACTAGTCAAAGAAAACAAAAATATATACTGAAGCAAACACACATTTCCTTGATGCAAACATTATTTTCTGTTACAGTAGTATTTTTTCCCTTCTTTAATAAGTAAGTTTGACCAAATAAGCCTTACTAAAACTGAATATAAATGTTAGCTCTAATTGTCTTGTAAACATGATMATTTTATTAAGGTAAAAGCACACCATACAACGGGAATATAAAATAAACAAGATGTTTAGGCAAATGAATAGAGTAAGAATATTAGGAGAAGAAAAAAGGCCAAAAATCAGGAAGGAAAATAACAGCTCTSTATTTCCAAAGACATACAGGAAAAAAAAAAGTTATATGCTGAATTTTAGGGRGAAAATAATTGCTTTTCATGATTCAATTGTACTGCATTTACAGCTTGCTTCTCTTTCCTGAGAGATGTGGGGAGTTCTGTAAAAGGAGGCCCAGCCATCAAGGCTTCCCAAGGATGTTTGCAGCACAGCCCCATCTTCATCTGGCTTAACTCTTACCTTGCCAAAGCCATTCAATTGAAATCAAACCCTGRCATAGACTGGGAGTGCTCAAAACCCTTTTCCTGATGGCTGCTGAGGACACTGGGCAGAGGAAAGCAGGGAAGGGGCAGCGTGTGAAGGGCGGAGCGATGCAGATCCCTCAAGCTGTGCAGAGGCAGAGGTGTTGGCTTCATTGGAAGCTGCCCCAGGTGCTTCCCTACAGTGCTGGGAGGGAAAAATAAATGTAACTGGATCCAAAGTTAAGGAAGGAAATGAGGTGCAGGAGAAGAGGGTGACAATAGGGACTGCCCTGCAGAAGTCTGGAGATCTCTGCCAGACATAGCAACAGAAAAACCTCAGAAGAGAAAGCAGGAGCTGGATTAATCTGTGTCATTCTTACTGTATAGTTTGCCTAATTATGATGTTATCCAAACTCCACAGAAACATCATTTTCCATAAAAGTGTGATTACAAATCTGTGTGAAACTGCAGTTTATAAAATGATCAGAAATCATTACATCCAGCAAACAGCATTTGAATCTCAAGATTTTCTGACAATTTTCTGTAGATAAGTTTGACTTCTTTGGTAGTTCAGTATCCKGGGAAGTCTGATTGGTCTTTGAGAGAGGGTTTGCATGAAGATAAGGATTTAATAATGTTTCTTTTACTTTATCACAATGCTGGCTGAAAATTGGACAAGCTTCAGTATGCTATGCTATATCTGATAATATCTTCAGTGCCTATGTGTGCAGTTTAAATTCTATGTGTATAGTCTTACAGGGCAGAAACTGCTTTTTATCTCCATTCAAGCAAGTAGCCATCATACTGCTACAGTCACAGCARTCCTCGAATAATTCTGAGAAACTGAGTCAGAATGCATATAATTATAATGGTGAAGTAATTTTGGAAGGAATTAGCATCTAACACATCTTTATTGCACCTTAAATTTTAGGTATATTACTAAGTGAAACATCCCTGATTCAGATTCATTTCTCATGTATCTATACATTCCTTTTCAGACAGATTACAGTGGGCAGTGCAGTAATGGCTCCCTGACACATAGCACCTGTCATCATCCAACTCAGGATGGATAAAAACCTTTCCAACAGATAGGTTGTCTTTTTATGCTTTATTAATACTGTGTGGCAAAACTTACACCTTTGATTTCCTTACCTAATGAGGCAGTCCTTTACTATCTCAAACAAGACATTAGACTGAATAGACACATTTGGGTTAGTCTTACATAGARTATCATCAGGTAGTCCAAGCTGTGAATGTATAAAGGAATTGAAAATGGAAAAATTGCTGCCACTTGATGTAAGGAGATAGATATTTTTGCCTCATTTGAGRTGTTTTCAGGCCTGCAAGTATGATATAGCTGTAATGATCTTATTTTTCTCCTCTCATACCTTCCTTTTTGGAAAAAAAACTCAAATTATCGTTATAACTATTAACTTTTAAGAAAACACTTTTAAAAGCTGTGTCGTTGCTTGGTAGGTTGTTATGACTTGATAGCACTGGCAAGAAAAAGGGTGAGACAGAATTACAAAAATGGGGGAGCAGGTTGATGAAAAATGTGTGAGTCAAAAATATATACACACTCATTCCAAACCTTGAAATATAGGAATCCATTACAATTCTGTATACCCACACACAAAATCTATATATATATTTAAGTATGCAAAACTCTGAGAAAATATAGSATCATACAGAATAGGTTTATGTGTCTACATTTATAGGAAAATAAAAGGACATGCTCTGAATGTTCAGTGAGACCTCTTGAGCCCAGCACAAATGAACAACAATGTCCCTCCATAACGTGACACTAAATAGAGCAGATGTTGACTTTAGATCATGAAGCAAAATCAATTTCTAGTGAAGTTTTGCCTTTGACCTCAGCAAAATCAGGATTTTGTCTGTTGTTTTATGAAATTATTCTTTCTGAAAGCCTTTCTGGTTTTGTTTGAGGTTTTTTTTGTTTTGTTATTTTTCCCTCTAGCTATTCTTTTTCTAATCCCAGATTATCAAATATCATTCCAGTGAGGAAAACATCTATCTCTCTGCATAAAGCTCATTCAGTAGTAACAGCTCTCAGCTGCAGAAGAGTATAGCAGGTTTCCTGATAGAAGGATCATTCTCAACAAGCAGTTTGTAAGGACTACTTAGGCTCTGTATAAACTGGAGGTTTTTTTGRTCTTTCAAAAGCATGAAAGTATCTTTCTTGTGTTCTAAGTTATTTAGGCAGACAAAGATAAACAAGGTCTCTGCTCTKATACCAAACCACCCACATGGCATTTACTTTTCATTGGCTGAATTCCCAGCTGCTGGTGGATATATAGCACAGCTGCTCCATATAACACTCTCCTTCCCCATGTTAACTCCTTTCAGTAGTGGTGGATATAGAAGTTTCAGCAACATGGGAAGAAGGAAGACACTCTGGTGGGCAAGGTTAAAAGCTTGTGAAGGCATTTGGGTMGGGTAGGAGGGATGGTCCTTGAGAGCTATGGGCAGTTCTTCCAGCGCATGAGGTGGGTGGGTGTTGGAGAATGAGAGTTGGTGTCCCTAAGATATMACTCTCCATAGTGACCTGTCACTAGTGGGTTCTGCAGGAGTCCGTCCTCAGCCCTCTGCTCTTCAACATCTTCATAAATGACCCGGATGCAGGACTGGAAGGGACACTGAGCAAGTTTGCAGGTGATACAGAACTGGGAGGAGCTGCTGACTCCCTCAAAGGCAGGGAGGCCCTGCAGAGAGACCTCGACAGATGAGAGGCCTGGGCAGTCACCAACCATGTGAAATTCAACAAGGGAAAATCCTGGATTCTGCACCTGGGATGGGGCAACCCTGGATGTACAGACAGACTGGGGAAGGAGAGGCTGGAAAGCAGCACCAGGGAAAGGGACCTGGAGGTCCTGGTTGATGGAAAGTTGGATGTGAGGCAGCAGGGCCCTGGCAGCCAGGAGGGACATCCCTGTCCTGGGGGCATCAGGGACAGCATGGCCAGCCAGGCAAGGAGGGGATTGTCCTGCTCTGCTCCGGGAAGGCCTCACCTCGCGTGCTGGGGGAAGTTTTGGGTGCCACAACACAGAAAAGACATTAAGCTGTTAAAGAACATCCAAAGGAGGGCAGTGAGGATGGAGAAGGGACTTGAGGGGAAGCCGTGTGAGGAGGGGCTGAGGTCCCTTGGTCTGTTCAGCCTGGAGGAGGCTGAGGGGAGACCTCACTGCAGTCACAGCTTCCTTGTGAGGGGAACAGGAGGGGCAGGCACTGATCTCTGCTCTGTGGGGACAGTGACAGAACCTGAGGAAGCGGCCTGAAGTTGTGTCAGGGGAGGTTTAGKTTGRRTATYAGGRAAAGGYTCTTCCCCCAGAGGGTGGCTGGRCACTGAACAGGCTCYCCAGGGCAGTGGGCACAGCACCAGCCTGACAGAGCTCAAAGAGCATTTGGACAATGCTCTTGGAGRCATGGTGTSATTCTTGGGGCTTGCCTGTGCAGGGCCAGGATTTGSACTCAATGAATCTGGTGGGTCCCTTGACACTCAGAACACTCAGTGATTCTAGGAGTCCCATATTGGGSAAGAGTCTGAAGCTAAGCTTTGGGGTATGATTTTAGACTTGTCTCACCAGATGAGGAACATTTCAAGCATGACATATGGGGTTGTGTGTGACAGAGTAGTTTTACACTCATTTTGAATGTGATTAAMAAGTTGTGGACTCTCTTGCCATTAGTGTAGGTAGAGTTATAATCCATAAGCAATCTTTAACAACAAATTACTTCCTTTCACAGAAAGCACTTAAGTTTTGAATAGCAATAATTATGTCTAGGTTTAGGGGTACCTAAGCAATGGTGCTTGGACATTTAGAGGTATTTTTGCTCATATCACCTAATAATACCTCTCCTATGGAGCTTAGGAAAAAAAGAACAGAAGTGATTTTGATAAAGGCCAAACAAACATAATAGATGAAAAATAACTGTTTCTATTGAAAGTAGTATTTTGGCAAGGTCTTTGCTCCATGAGGCCTTTCCTTACATATTTGTAAGAGGAGAGATGGAGGGAACAGTTCTTTGCAGTGCACAGCTGCCCTACTGCAGGTGATGGAAGACAATTAGGAAATAAGACAATGTTCTTTGGCTCATGCTAACRTCCTCTGTGTGCTCTAACCATTATTTTGTTGTTGCTTGTTAAATTATGTAACTGAGTGTGTTTGCTGGTGTTTTACTGACTTTTATCTCTCGATTGCTTTTCATGTGTATGTCACATTTGTCAAAGTTTTTAAGGTCTTGGGAACAGACATTGTGGTCCTGTCTTTCTAGATTACCTGTTTCTCCAAGACATGGTTGCAACAGAGGTTGTCCTGTTATCAGAGTTACAATGAGTAAATACCTCTATTGTGGAGATGTTTATAGCAACCCAATTTCTAATTCTTTATTAACTTTACTGTGTTGTGCTAGTGCTTKCTGTCATATACATGTTCAGTCATGCACAGTTTCTGCTGAATTTTGTTTGAATAACAGGAGAAAGAAAACATGTGACCTGTTTTGATCATAAAAGAGGCTTGAAATAGCATTTCTGAGTCTTCCAGAAGAGTGGCAAGTCCATATTCTAGTGCTCAGCTCTGCTGTAGGCATTGAGGCATTCCCCATCCTGTTAATGGCAAAGAGAACACATATAGATGCTCTATTGTGCATTCAATTAAAATGTTTTAGCTGTTGTCCTCCCATAACTGACTCAGAAGTTYTAGAGGTTTAATCTAACAAGTTTAACTGAAAATACTTTCAAGTAGCCTTCTAGACTGTTGTTGTAGAAGATGGTAAGTCTTGATTCAGTGTTCAACCCTGAATAAGACATGAAATGACCTTAAATTTCAGTTGAATGGATTGTTACAGTGAATGAAGAGATGCTGTTTCTTTGGATGACAAATWCAAAGCTTTGGCTTTTGTTAGGAGACTGCTGTGTAGTTTGTGATAATTTGTTTTAAATTGGGTCTGATGTCAAAGGAATACTAATTCATATMATTTTTTTGAATACAGATTCCAAGGTGTATCTATTTACACTGCCTACAAAAGACAATTTTGCTTAGCTATTAAGCCACCAGATTTTGGAGATATTTAAACAGTGTTTAAATATGTGCCAAACTGTCCTGGAATGGAGTGGTCCTATGCATTTCCTATCTTCACATCTCCTGCCTCTTTGCTGTAATGGTTTTATGTGGCTGTGTCTGACAGACCACAGCCTAACTGTGCTCTACAGCCTGCTTAAAATTCTGGTGAAAATTGTCCCTTGATCCATGTTTTGCCCATTGCTTTCTCTCCACAAATGTTTTTAGACTATCCTGTTAACTGCTAAAGGAAGTTTTTAATTAATTCTGATATAGTCTCTAAACTGGGATTAGGAGAATAACAGTTAATAATGTAATAATCAGGTTAACTGGAATAATCAGGACAAAAAGAGAAAAATTCTTTTGTCTATCTTTTGCACCATCCTTCCTACTTAATAAAATAAGAAAAAAAAAATTAAAATCAACAAACAGACAAACAAAACCCAAAGAACCCTTTTGGATTTACAGCAAGCATGCTTGTTGAAAAAMAGGTTATGTTGAAGTTAGTTGTGGTAATATGTGTTATSCTTCCTRGCTTTTAGTTTACAAAAGAAGAAACAGGAGGGGAAGGAAATGGTACCTTTTCTACTTTATTTGCTGACTGGAGCTAGGGAAGAATRTACAGCAGATSCATATATACTGTTACATTTGAAAGAGATACAAGCTGGTTTTAGGGAGAGGATGCACAAAAAAAGAAGACTGCATTGAAAAGCAGTTCCTGCTGGATGAAGTAGGTGGCCTTTTTTTCTTAGGGACTTTAAGCTTATTTGAATAGGATTGTAAAAGCAGGAAGCATAATCTCTCTCTCAGACAGGCAAAGGCTGAACTCCAATGTTCAAACAAAAAGCAGACAGAAGCACAAGTGCTTCCGAAATGTTTCTACCTTGCCCTGTGTCCCCGGAGTGCTGCTGCCCTGCTTCTGCAGCTCGCCCTCAGGAAATCCCGGGTGAGCGAGGAGGGCCGCTACTGCTGGGGAAACTAAGATTACTGATTAGGAGAGAACATAATCAGGTAGATTGAGCCTGTGGAGGGAGAAACCATTTCAGCRGGGAGGGAGGGAGCGCAGCACACGCTGGCTGTGTACCTTGGGAGAGTACCTCGCTGCTGTTTAAGAAAACAAAATTGGCTGTAATTCTCCCGTCGGCTTCTGAGAGAGGGGGTGCTCTTTTTGTGCCTGTGAAACTGGAGGGTGATTGCAGGCGTGCCTTACCTGCACCTGGCAATGAGTCTCCCTCCAGGTTTCTCCTACTTTGGAGAATGTGTTAGAGWGAAGTGCCCACGGGGAAATCCGCTGACCGCTTCCCCACGGAGGTAGCGAGCCACCGCAGTGCCGGCAATGCCTGGGGATGCCTCGGGTGAGTAGCGGCTGTAAATGAATACAAGGACTGTTCAAAAGAGTGAAGAGCGGCAGGAACGCGAGCCTAAGGACGGCATTTAGGTCAGTCGGCTGCCTGCCTGCCGGGGTTCTGGGGCGCTGGGCGCTGCCTGCTGCGCTGGGGGCTCGGCGGAGTTCCTCTGCCGGGGCTCCGAGGGCAAACGGGGCAGCGGGAGGCGCTGACCCCGACCCGCCGGAGCATCCGCTCCCTTCTGCCCGGCAGCCGTGCCTTGCATAACTTTTGTTTTCAAATCTGGTCCAAACCCGCGTGKAGAGTATCAACAGGGTGTTAATACAGGCAGGGAAACAAACAAACTTTTGTATGTGGTAAGTCTCTGATTAGGTTAAACAGATTTGTTTGTTTTTTTCTGCCCCGCCAATGGGAGGCGAAAGTGCAGTGTGTTCAATGGCAATACAAGAGGGTTGGCACAGTTGTGGGTAATAGATGTTAGCTGATCAAAGAGCATTTGTTTTGCTAAATGACCGTATCATTTTAAAGACAGTAGAAAGATGCAAAGTTTACTGCAAACAAATTTGGACATGGTCAAATGAATTACTCAGCTGATGATATAGAAATAGCTTGGAAACTGGGCCATCGGGCAAAAACAACCTTGCATTCAGTCTAGGATAATTGCATGGACATGTCTACAGAGGATTGCTACTGAAAAGTAGCTAAAGTAACTTCATAACTTTCAAGACTTTTGCAAATAGGTCTTGAGAGAATATTTGGCTGTATATATGTAATATAATGCTCAACTCGAGTGAAAAAGAATGGTGTTTTCTGTTATAAATAGATACCTTGATGCATTGTAACAAGTTTTAGTCTATTCTTCCTCCTAAAAATAAAGGGGAAAATATGTATTTTCTCTGAAACGAACAATATTCTGTGTCTCATGCAGGAAAAACCAGATTTTTGCCATGGTTCAAAGTTGAAATATCTTCAGGGTATTTCAAAATTAGTTTTGTCTTCTATTTCTATGTTTTGCATCCTTTCCTGACTTGAAGGCACAAAATAATGGTTGCTCCATCATAAGCATGTGTAGCATTTACATATTGTCTTTTTTTATAAATGTCTTTATTGGGGTGATGAAAATACCATTTTCTGTTATTAAATAGCTTTAATTAATCTTGTCTCTTAAAGAAAAAAAAAGGTTTTGTTTTTATTTCTATTTCAACATTTGTGCTTTATTCATAACACATATTTCTGTGGAAACTACAGAGGCCAGTTAATGGTTTATGAGTTCAAGCTGAGCTGAATATAGCTAAGCTCTGCCTTGCTTGACATTTCATCAAAAGCTTTGTTGATTTGCAATGTTTACAGACCTATTTATTGAACCTTCACAGCTTGAACTGTGCCACCAAGCTTGTTGACATTGCTGAGTTTATCTCTTGGTACTTTCACAATCTCGGAAGAAAAGTTTAGAGCAAATGAGTTATAACAAACTTGTCACAGCTCATAAAATATGCAGTTAGGACAATTAAGTTGATCTTCTTGTTCATTGATCATGATACGTTAGAGAAATCTGAGTAGGAAAACAATCTCATCTGGGTAGGTGAGTGTGTGTTCTTTGATACTAAGATTTGACTGTAACCTATTAAGAGCTTTAAAAATAGCTCATAAAAGAACAAATACTTTCTGTCTATGAGATTGCTTGTATTTCAAAACAAAATCTGGTTGGTTTGCAGCATGAAATAACATGTTTATTGTTCTTCCATATAGCTCTTTGTGAGGAGTGATATATCAAATGAACAAGCAGCAAATTGAATCAGGGGCTCATAAATACCATAAAAATCATTCAGCTTTTAACAGTGAGAGCATCCCATGCTCTGTGCTACTCTTCAGAACATCCTGTCTGCACAACCTCTATTTTTAGCCAATAAGATATATCTTCCTATGTAATCTACTACTGCTCCTGGATCAACAGTGCACATTATCATTGTTTCAGACACTTCTCTATGTAACTTSTACAGAAATAGATCAAAGATAATGTGGCTGCCTGGCATCTCAGCAAAAGCAACAGAAAACTATTTATTCAACAACAGTGAAATTAATGGCTTAAGAGGTTATGTATTGGTTTTTACTTTTCTTTTTTGGCTGCATGGGAAGTATTTTTCCCATGTGAATATTTCCATAGCTGCCGTTAACTGGGTTGACATAGTTGTTCACTCTCCTTTTAGAACTCTGGGTATGCAACCAGTTATAAACATCCAAAAGGGAAACTGGATATTAAAAAAGAATAATTTTTTCCCATGTAGTTGCATGGACTTTGGTTGGGCTCTTGGTTCCTTTTTAACAATGAATGCCTAAAGACTTTAGGTTTTTCAAATAAAAAGTAATTGCTTATTGATTTTTTGAATGCAAATTGTATTCTAAGGTTTCRATAAGTAGAAAAAGGAAATATAGAAATTTGCTTGGGAGAATATTGACTTTGCTTAACTACTACTGTGCTCTGTAGCCTGCTGATATTACCTGGGTAGACTTACTAGGCTCAAATGTCTGGGCAATAGAGGGCAATAAGCTCTTTCAGCCAGCAAGCATGAACAAGAAATCAGCATTGCTATCTTGTTTCTGAACTGCAGGTGCATTAGTAGATTACCTTCCTAACTTGAATAATTGAATTGGGAAGGTGAGAAAGGTCCWYAKATATTTATTAGAATATTTATGTGAATAAGTTCAAGGTTTTTCCAACTGATTGAAACACAGTTGTGTGAGTAGTTACCAAAAATACCAATCAKCCCTTATAGTCACATACAACTCCTTAACTCTGTGGAAAATGAAACATACTTTGTAAAGAGCATTTAAATTAGTGAGAATTCATCATCAGAAATTCTAAAGCTGGTTGTGTGCTGTGTGCCTGGAAGAGTCACTTGGGAGAATCTACAGAAACCCAGAACTGCATGAAATATCTAAAAGTATTTGAATATATGTTGTAGGATTGTATCTTTTATAATGGTATTTCTATTTTTCAGGCTACTCTATTCTTATGCCATTTCCCAGCTTGACTTGTGGGGCTTTTGTTTTTTTGTTTTGTTGTTTTTTTTTTTTTTTTTTTTTTAGAGTAGCATTATTTTTTGGGCTATTTTCCTTTCCATGTAGGAATTCACCAAGCAGAAAGTCAGGCACATGTTTTAAGTGTTGTCTGAGCTGACTCTGGTGCAGTATATTGGCCACTGTTGTCTATGTGAAAGGTTCTTAGTTTAGGACTTGTTAGACTGTAGGATCAGTCTTTCCTACCTGAATTTTTCTTGGGATCAGACTGGAAAATATTTGGATTAAGGGCAATATTAGATTCACAATAAAATATCTAACACTCTTCTGTAAAAATACACTGTTAAGCACCCACATAAATCATATGTGGAACATTGAACACAGTAAGTCTTAAATCTAGATAGCCTTGAGAGGTAATTTGAAAGGAAAAAAAAGATTTTCTACATTACATTAGTTTTATTAAGCCAATCTTAAGCAATTAGTCTTTAAATTATCATAGATGTATAATTCTCAAATGCACTGTTCAGCTTTGCCCACAGCTCAGCCCTGAATTTAGGGTACTTGATGTGTTCAACAACCACTTATTTTGTGGCAGATGGAGAATATCCCTTTGAATACTCATCACAGGAATAACTGTTCCTACCAAATGAAAGGGAATTTGCTGTAAGCATTCCAAGATTTGTTTTACTCCAGTTTTAATAGCTAAATATAGTGATGAGAAATGCAAGCAGAGTTTCAGGAGAAAATACTGTGTTTTTTGAAGTCTAAACCTCATGTAGAGAGTAGTATGTCCATTCCAAAAGGAAATTTTAAAAGATTATATGGCATGTTAGAAAGCATCAGTGCAGATGATCATGTCATAAAGACGAGCACAGTCAGTGCACAGCTTGGGTGAAAGGCTATTGTGTCACTGCTGAACTGWATTCTTCAAGATTATGATGGAAAGGTCAAACTATCATTTTATAATTGAGAAGCAAGAGAAAGTCAAGGATATACTTTGGTACTTGTTTTCTTTTCCTCTTGAAAATTTTTATACACACAGAAACATATTTAAGAAATTCACTTCTGTTTTTWAAAAAAGTGTCCTTTCATGGACATATTTAAAGGAATATAGAGTGATGCTGATAATGGATAATGACTTTAGTCTTAGTCAAGGRGAAAAAGGCACTTCCTGCAATCTTTTATTTCTTGCAGGTTAAACTTAACCAGCCTAACAGRATCAGTGAAGTATTTTCTGCCTTTTTCAGAGGAAGTTATGGGATAAGGGGAGTAAGTGAGATTCTTGAGGCAAATGTGCAATAAAATTATCAAAATAAATAMCTGGAGTTTGATTTTATTCAACTTTTTCCATGCTATAGAAAGGGCAAGAAATCTCAAAACTTAATCAATGGTTTCTCTAACTTTTTTGACAGAGATAACTATATTCAGTCAATTTACCATCATGCCAGTTTTATACCATTGTAGTAAGTAAAGKTACAAGTTCTGTTTTGTGCAGTATTTAAAGTATAAACACTTCAGGCAGAGGCTATTCTTTCTGCTTGTTTTGTGCTGTGTAGATCAGGACACATCAAGCTCCCTAAGTGCTAGTAGGGAGTGAAAACATTATGAATAATACAATATACAATTTGAAAAAGCATAGTGTTTCAAAATCCTGCTTCAGGTAAACTGATAAGGGTACAATGGACTATGAAAGCTTGACTATAATAGGTAAAATGAATATATCATTTGCTGGAGTGGTAACAAGACAGCTTGGTTGTGAATCTGCTGCTGACTAGACCAAGTGTTTATTTACTATTAAGATTCATTTATTTGCTTAATGAGATAATTTTTATGAAGCTTTTTTTTTTCAATTTGATCAATACCTTTTACTAACCTTTGTCAGGTATGCCCTTAAGTGGAGAATTTTTTCTCTTTTAAAACATTCTGCTTGTAGACTTTACATAACTGTGCTATATTAATGTCATGGGTTTGAGATGCTTATTTTTTTTCAGTGATAAGAGCCGTGGCTGATGGACGATCTCTTGTAATTCAAGCAGAGGCTTTATTCCAAGATACAGTCTAGAAGTATGCTTTGAATTAAAAGAAAGTCTCTTTTTTTCCTTTTTTTTTTTTTGCCAGATCTGGCAAAACCTGTTGATTTTGAATACACAAATATAAAGCCTTTCTGTTCATTCAGGATGCTTAATCTCTCCATTTATCATATAAATTAGTTTTGTTTATCTTTTTTATATATGCTTCTGGACTGAAGCAAGCTAACAGGAAAGSGTCTGTACATCAGTAAAGAGATAAAAGCCCAATGCTGTTAGGATTTTATTTTTCCCAATCTTGGGGTGTCCAGAGATGTTCAGAAATGAAGTAAAATGCTCCTTGGTAGAACTGTGTTCTGACTAAGACTGAAGGCACTCACATATTTCAGGAAGAGGGTCTGTGTTTGCATTATGAAGTGTTTGATTGATGAAGTCTTGCCTGTAGAGAGTAGTATCAGTAATTAGTGGAGGTAGAATAAAGCCCCTTGGCCCTGGTCACTGATGACTTGCATCCTTGTTTAGAATTTCTGTCTTTTTGAATTACTCAGAAAATTCACATACTTTGCTTTTACCATTAGTCTATGCACAACATATTGAGTATTCACTGGCTCTTCTAGATTCAAAGTTTTAGGAAAAATATTMATCTGCTTAATTCCTAGTTAAAATAGTCTGTATGGTGCCCCTAATGAGACTGTGATCTCCCCTGACATTTTCTTCAGCCCAGGACTCAGGCAGGCTCTGGCAGCTGCTCTGAACAGCTGAAAACTGGATCATCATGTCAGTGGCTGATGCAGCTTTTTCCTCTCTTCCCTGTCCTCCCCCTGGACAGGGAGGGTCTGCACTGAGTGGGCAGTGATGTCTGAGCTAGCCAGTTACAGCTGCCTGCATCCCTCCAGTCTGTGCTTTGGACAGGCCTTTGTGCCTGAYGTGATTGAACTGGAGGGGTGAGAGTGGCTGTGCCAGACTAAGAACTTCTCAGAAGTTCCTTGGAGTCATTTGAGTACTCCCARCTTTCTCACTGTTGGCCACAAAGCTTGATGATCCTCTCATATTCTCCAGGAACAAAATTAAATTTTGTACTAGTGTGGGGAGAAAAATAATTTACTTTATCCTTCACCTTCTGAGAGGGGAAACTAAATCTTGGTTGTAATTTTGAGAATCTTTTGAGTCAGCTTGCTCAGCTCTCAGGGCATTGAAGACTTTGAAGCCATATCTAGTTACTTTATTTCTTGTGGCTTTTCCTTTGCCTACAGGGTTGATTTTTCTGAGCAGTGAGTTCCCTAACTTAGTGAAGTCATATTTTATCATCTTGATGAAATTTCCACAATCTTAGAGAGCTTYGCTGCATACTTAATTCAAACCTTGTTAGTGTGCTGCACTGCACTTAGATCTATGAGTGTCAGCAGAGGTCTGTGAYGAAAGGAGATCCAAGGAACAGTGTTCTCAAAGATGTCATTGAGATTGCTGTGGGGTATGTTTGCAGTAGAGTGACAATGCAGTCCTTTTACATTTTAATTCTTAACTATTTATGAAGTTCAGTTGGCAAAATTTTGTAGCATTTTGTACTGGAGCAATGTAACTTGAAATATAATCCTGGGAAATTCTGAGCAAGCTCTTCAGGGTCAAACAACTAAAGTTGTCTAGATTTCCAGGTTGTTTTCTCTTTCAAATGGATTTGCACAATTGATTCTCATTTTTTGCCTCATAGAAAAACGAAGGCAGAGAAATGCCATTTGTGATAAACATCCTCTTGAGATCATTTGAATTATTAAAATACTTGTCAATACTAATCCTTCATAAGTAGAAATCTTCATCTCCCTTTAACAACACAGTAGATATTCTGGTGATCTGAAGTGAGAGCTGTCAAGTCATCAGATGTATTTTACAGTTGCAGTTAGGAGTACTTTAAAAATTGTTAAATATTTTTTGGCTATAAGTGCTATTTTTTCATAATTATTTGCAAGTTAATAAAAAGCATTTCCTGACAGATTTAAGAAGAAAAAGTGATACAATTTCATTTTAGTAACCTGGTAGAATTGTGTTATGAATGTGGACACGCAGCACACCATCAGAAAGTGATGCCTTCTCTCAGATCCACTCTGCTGGGACCCCCTCCTCCAGGGATGCAGGAGATCTCTGCTTTGGGTTTCCACTTGGACCCAGATGTACTGGAGTAAGYGCAGAGCAGGGCTCCCTGAGGCTGGGCTGCCTGAGGACATGGCTTGGGGCAGCTGGGTTTACTCACCCTTCAGAATAAGGGTGAGAGAGATTGCCATCTACAACTGCCTGGCCAGAGGTTTGTAGGGAAAAGAGAGGCTTCTCAGAGGTGCACAGCAATAGGACAAGAGGCAAAGGATGTGGTTTGGAAGGAGGGAAATTCAGGTCTGGTATGATGAAAACTTGACCTCAGTTGTTAGTGTCTGGAGTGGATTGTACAGAGACAATCTGTGGGATCTCCATAGCAGGAGATGGTCAAAAACCCAATTGAACACAGCATCGAAAAATCTGCCCTTGCTGACCCCCCTGTGCTGGTGGAAATTGGACTTTGGGAGGTCCCTGCCAGACTCAGCTGTTCTGCAGTTCTACCTACAGTGCTTATATTGAGACTTTAACATTGCACAGGACTCCTTAAATGACAATTGGTTTTGGTTTTGCTTTTTTTCTTTTATGAATGCAGGCTTTTAGAAAAAGAATTGTCTTTTTAGGAATCAGAYCTATTCCTGGAGTGAATGAAGAAAATTATGATAGACAAATCACAGAAAATGAAACGTGAATATTCCTGRCTAAATCTTCTTATGATAGTGTAATGATAATTGGTTTGTTTGCGTGCTTATTTCTAAAGTCAGTGACATTTACATTGATGACAAATTTTGAAGCAAAGTTTTTAGAGCTGTTGAAAATTGGAGAAATAGTTATGAATTATTTTTCAAATTCCATGGTTGTCTACTATGGCCACTTTGCACAGGTAGCAAATCTAAATTTCATCAGAGTTTATATAACAGAGGACTGAGCATGTGGAGGTGTGCAGTAAATCTTTATGTGCAGGGTCAGACRTCGTTAATCTGTTTTATGTTGAACCTTGGGTGCTTAATCCAGGTCAGTGTATCCTGAGCAGAGCAAAATGCAAACATTTTTGTAAGAAACATGCTTTGGAAAAAAATCTGTCACTAAAGTCTTCATCTTTTACTCTTAGTTTCTTAGCAGCTGCTCCTTAGTCTGTCTAATTGCACTGTAATGGCTTTATGCTGCACCAGATGCTAAAGGGATAACATTTTTCTTTCTTGGATAGCAGTGCAGTCTCTATGTTTGAAATTCTGTTTTGTGGTTATGCTGGTGTCAGGCTATGGCACAAGCAAACCTCAGGTACTGGTTTCTGATTTTGTATTAAATAAAACTAAATCAACAACTTCCTCAAGAAATAAAAAATAAAAGATGTCTCTAATTGACAGAATTTAGTAAGCCACTTAATTTACAAGTATTTTGGTCTTTGTTCTAAGAGCAGGAATAACGATTTATGTTCCATTCTTACCAGTTTTTGCTAAAATGAACAAGCCTGTTTCCTTTGCTGTTTATTAGCCTTTATTACACTGTTCTTTCTGTGTGCTTGGCTAGACCTGTGTAGTGGTCTAATTTGTTATGTTGTGTGGAACAAGGACTTTATGAGAAGGAAGCAATTTGTCTTTATGCCTAATTGCAGGGGCAGTCATCACTTATGGAGGCTACAATCAAATTGTGAGTTTCTTCAGTAATTTCTGCCAGGATGGTATTTAAAAGAGAAAATAAAAGAAAAAGAGTTTAGAGACCTATTGCACTTTCAGAAAATGCAGATTTACTGTTGTTCAAGAAGGTTTCTTCCTTTCCTTTGTGATTGTTCTGAATGCCCTGTTTGGGAACAAAGTAACATCAAAGCAGCTCACTTGAAAAGATTGAAAGCAATCCTTAAATTTGAAAATGAAAAGCTAATTTTTACTGAATGRAATTCTTAAATTAATAACTACCTGCTATTAAAATAGTTCCTGTAGATAGCATCTTGGCCATCTAATTATTTTATAGCTTATTACATTGATAATGGAAAGTGTAATTTATTGTTAGTTGTATTGCTTTCTTTGGTGTATAAAGAATGCATTAGAATAATTTGAAAAAAGAACCACATTACTACTGAAGTATTTTTGTCTGTTCCCTGATAGGCTAATTTTGCACTATCAGCCTCAATATTACATAGACTTTTAACTCATTCCTGTAATCCTAAAGTTTCAAAGGGCATCATGTATTTCTGTAAAATGTTGTGRGTTTTTAAAAAATATTTTCTTTAAAAATKCTTGCTTACTAAAGTTAATGTGGGTTTTTGGGGGGTATTTTTGAGTCTAGTGGGTCCTTAAAAGCATCTTGAACCTTTACAGAATGTACTTGCTGGCAGTGGAGAAGAAGAGGGTAGAAAAGGCAAGGAATGAACAAGTGAACCAGATAGATAGATCAATCTGGTAATGCAATTTTTTTGGGAAAAATATCTCYCTGGAAAGATAGAAACTTTTCATAACATATAAAACAAAAAATTCAATATTCCTCATGCCCCACCTTTCTTGTGATCAGTAAAATGGTTTAATTTTCATTTCTCCCCATGAAGTGACTAGCCTACAGTTAAATGCTATGAATAGYCCTCATCCTTCACGACTGAGAATTCCCACCTGCTATTAGTAACTGTCAGCATGCATGATTGTTTCTGCTCTGAAAGTCTTGGTAGAGTTCCTCATTAATTAGTTTGTGTACAAACATGACTACCTCTGCCAGTGGGAATAATGAGATGCCATTAAAGGTAAAGCCAGAGAAAAATCTGACTAAAGTAGATGAATCTTCATTACAGTCTCACCATATGACCTTTATCAACATCTCAAGCTTCATTACACACACAAGGTTGTTGCATCAGATTGGTGGTGATAGTTTCAAATGCTCATTTTTTAGTTATATGGATATGCAGATCATTTTGTTCCTCTTGGATTTTGCTTTTCACCAGAATTTATTCTATTTGTTTTAAAAGTTCTTTACATAAACAAGGAATAAGAAGTAACACTGATACATAAATGTAGGTGATAATGTGCACAAAATCTTTCTAAATTCCAAGTGGACAAATGCTGTAATAACCGATGTATTTTTTATTACAAATAATGTAATAACCAGTGGGTATTGTTTTATAATCAGTTTTAAAATTTTACACCTACCATGCCTTTTCATTATGTGGACTCTGAGAGACATTTTYCTTGGTGCAATACAAAAGAGCAAGAAAACTATTTCCTTCAGGAAGTGTAAGCCGCGTGACAGAGGCAAGTGTCAATGTAATGTCATGGTTGTTATGTTGGTATTTCCTTCAAGTAATGGGTGTCCATCATTGCTATTTAAAAGGTTACCTTGATAACCCCAAGGAGAAGCTGTCTGGTAGGTTTTGGCTGACCTGTATTAAGCTGTAAGGGTCACCAAGAAATTGGATTCCGCTCAGACCCGAGAGTGCCTTTTCCTATGTGATTTTTCCAAAAGTCAATTTCTACCCAGATTGCAAGAAGGGTGACTTCTGTACCATGTCCCCTGAAGAGTCTTGGCTTCTGGGTGTTTTTAACTTAGCAGCACAGCCCATGTTGTTTCACTGATGGTAGACCTCAAGTAATTATTTTAACTGAGTTTTTCCTGTCTCTGAGGTGAAGACCTGAGTGTCAGCTCATTTGATCTTTGAACTGGACCTGTGACTGGACTGAACTTTCTATGGTTCTTGATCCTGTGAGATCCACTTTTGCTGACCACAGAGTTACCTCCCCCTTCTCTGTCCTTGTGTGGTAGTTGTTTGCAGCCTGATACCTGCAGCTTCCAGTGACCTGCCCACGCACATTCTGAGCTAATTCTTTTGTTTATCTCCATTGCAATAATGCTTGTATTAATCTGGGGTTCACATAAGTGCTTGTCCTAATTAACTGCAGTGTTGGAATAAGGAAGTAGCTCAGAATAAATCCCAGACAGATTGAGGCAGAGGAACTATGTCTGGGAATTTCCAGGTTTGTTCAAATTCCTAAAGTCAGGTGTCCTTAGATCCTGCTYAGTTAGGGAATGGGGGTGGCAATTCACACCAAAGCAAAGGATCTGTTAAAAAGAATGGATCATACTGGRGAGAGAAAGAGGTTCTTGTTTTGTGTGTGGAATTCTTTTTTTTTTTTAAGAGTGGGGGTTGTTTTCTTTTGTGTGGTGAATTTTTGGGTATGCAACTGGAAGGGAAAGAGGAATGCCAGAATGTGTCAGGTCTGTTGCAGGAGGGCTCTGCTTCTTTCCTTTGTGGGAGGGTTGGCAGATTGCTGCYTCTGAGTGGCAGTGAAATTCTGAGCACTGCTGAGCTGACATCCCGGGTTCCTTGAGGCTCAGATTCAGACACCCCTGGGCTGGTTAACTTCTCCTGAGAGAAGCAACCAAAATACGTGGGTAAGGAAGCTCCTGATAGTTCTGGAGAAGTAACTGCAGCACAGTGGTCACAGAATGGGTCATACTGTCCTCTGYTAGGATTGCAGCAGTGCTGTGCATGGTGAGATCCAGCAGTGCAGTGACCACAGCTGCAGGGATGCCACACGCCTCTCTGCTGAACTTGGCAGTGCAAGTGTCAGGGCATGCAAAGAGGATTAGAGCCCCACAGGTTCTTGGCAGGATATTTGTGCTTGTGGTCAGGAAGAGCCCAGGGATCTGGGATCACAAACACTCATTTTCTTTCATTTTAGAACAAGAGTTTGTAATTTACYAATTGTTCCTAGAAAAAGCTAGTGGGCAATATTTAGTGGGAAGCTCTTCTGGTTAACTGAGTAGCTGCACATAAATATTTTTCTTATTTTCTTCAAAGGTTTCCCTTCATTCCAATATTAGACAAGCTGTTATGATTGGTCCTCAGTCAAATTTCCTTGTAAGAATTGTGTTTCAGAATATGTAGACTTATTCAAAAGTGCCATGGGAAGCTCAGTAAAAGCATCCTGCTCTTCACAGTGGAGTTATGCCATCATGCTCTCATCATGCTTTGAGCATCAGTTCCTTACTGGGAACAATTAATTACACWTACTTTAATTTTATCTTGTTGTTAGGCTCTTTTTTGTTGTTGTTTGGTTTGGTTTTGCTTGTTTGTTTTGCTTTTTTTTTTGCTTATGTTGACGCTGTAAAAAAGAGCTATGAAGAGTTGATCTTTTGCTGGACTGGTTATTTCTTTAACTGAAGTCTTGCAATGTTTAAAAATGTATAATTCCATTAATAACCAGCCATTTTATTTTAACATCTCAAATTATCATGACTTATCTATTGAATTGGATCGATTTGCATTCAAATGCATTTCCATTCTACAGCTGTATTCATCTGCATTATATTAGAAGCTTCATTCTGTCAAGGAACCCTTTTAGTGTTTGAAGAAAYAACTATTAAAATGGATTAGCAACTTTTCAGTGACATTTTCAGGAAGATATTAATTCAGTGAGTCTTTTTCTCAAATTGTTATTTCATTAGGAAAAACTGTAAAGCTCTCTCACTTTTGTTATTTTCAAAACAGCAATATTGTCTGGGCTTTTCTCCCTTTGGATTTTGGAATTATCKTAGTAAATAGTGTCTTAAAYTCACAAATTAAAAAAATAAATTTAAAAAAACARAACAAAAATATTACAGCCCACATTTTGCCCTAATTTGGGAAGAAAAAAAATTCCATAAYRTGGGATACTAGGTTTTCTTTCCTACCTAACTGATAGCAATTTATGTGTGTTCTTTTRTCTTTTTCCAGTTGTGCACACAAGTTTCCTTCATCTTACTTTTCTGCCAGCAGTTACCCTTATTGCTTTTGTTTGTTTAGAAATGCCCCTAGTCTAATAGTTTGACTCCTCAAAGATGTTGTGATATCATATTGAATATATGATGTGAAGGCCTTGTAAGAGGTTGTAGTTAGTGTTTTTTATTAGATTCCTCAGGTAGTATCTGGTTAATATGCAGAAGTTGATGCATGAGCAGTAGAGCTTCTGAGCTTGACCATAAGGAGTTTAGGATGTGAAGCACTTCTGTGCAGATTGCAAATTGGCTGTTGCTAATTCTCCTGTCTTCACCAGTTGATGTAGTATCAATTAGCAAATATAGGTTTTAATGCCGCCTTTAATATTCATGATTCTTAATTGTCTTTGTTAATTGAGAAGAAACACTCTGGTGCACATTGCTTGACAGGTAAGAATTATGATCTGCTGCTTGTGTTGGCAGATGTCCAGAGAAAAGTACGTTACTGATATACAGGTATGTGCAAGCATCTTACCCACAGATTTGCTCTTTTGACAGTGAATTTCCCTGCTTGTGATAGACCATCTGGGTGAGGGAACAGCTGATGGTTACAGGTAGAACATGTGAATAATCTGTTTTGAGGAATCAGTTTGCAGGTTCATTTACAACAGAGAGAAGGCATAAAAGAGAGATGGTTTTAGGAACTGTTATCTGAAATAATTATAGGTGTTGCAGAAATAATTGAGACTGAAACATTGGGGTTTTATACATGTGGTGGTGTTCACAGGGTTCTTAGGATGAGGGAAGAGATGAGGATCTGACTCCATGTTTCAARAAGGCTTGATTTATTATTTTCTGATATATATTATATTAAAACTATACTAAAAGAATAGAAGAAAGGATTTCATCAGAAGGCCAGCTAAGAATAGAAAAAGAAAGAATGAATAACAAAGGCTTGTGGCTCAGACAGAGAGTCTGAGCCAGCTGCCTGTGATTGGCCATTAATTAGAAACAACCAACATGAGACCAATCCCAGATGCACCTGTTGCATTCCACAGCAGCAGATAACCATGGTTTACATTTTGTTCCTGAGGCCTCTCAGCTTCTCAGGAGAAAAAAATCCTAAGGAAAGGATTTTTCAGAAAATATCATGGCTACATATACATGGTGAAATTATCTGGTAAAATTTTATTAATTTTTCCCCAAATATGTCAGGTTTGATTTGAAWATGTTTGCCTTTATACTTAATATACTTTCTTTATGATGTTGTATAATTTGTTTTGTTTGGAATATTGATACAACAAGTAAACTATATTAATTTATACATTTCCAAAGGCCATTTTTTTAACTTTCAAACAGGTAGGTTTATTGCTTTAAAGAAGCACTAGAGATGACTCTAAAGACTATGAAAGGCATAATCTAACATAAAACCACAATTTAGAAAAAAAGAGAAAATATAGAAATGCTTGCGTTTCAGCTAGAAAAGTAACTTGGAGGTGCTTACTAAAACTATTTTGATTTAAGGTTGTGTTTGCTTTTGAAAGAGACTTAAGAGCTTGGCTTATTTAAGTGCTTTCCAAAATTTTGGCTCAGCTCAATAATGCTAAAAATTCAAGGAAACAAATCATATAGCAGGTCTGGTAAGGTATGATTGATGCTTTCTATAAGAAATGCYTCTAAATGAAGCTTTCAGTCATTTATATTCAAAGGATAGATTCTTAACTGGAAAAGGTGGTCATTCTCTGTTCTGTTTGGAACAGAAATGGCTTGATTTTAAATGTTAATTAAAATTAAAACCTTAATTTTTCATGAGAGCTGTAAAATAAATTGAACTGTAAGCGGCTTACGTGGAAAATGAGACTTACCAGTTAATTTTATTGCCTAAGATTTGGCATCTTGGCTGATGCCAAAAGTGAGTCTCACAATKTCACTTTTGCTTTTGTCGGGGTTAGCCTGTAGAAATTACAGGAGCATTGTGTGGCATGAGCTGCTCTGGACCAGATGGACTTCTGAGAGATAATGGAAGCAATATTGCTCCCGGCTTGGCAAGTGTTGCATGGACTAAGCTGCCCAGCTGTACAGCATRGGCTTCTCTGGAGGATAGGAATCTCCTGCTTTGGAGTAGGAATCTCMTGCTTTGGCGGGTTCAGGGATTGCTGCTGTGAGAGAAGGGGTAAAAGTTTGCTCCTCTTCCCCTGCACAGCAACTTTTTGTAAGGTRCAGATAACCGTGTTGCTGGTTGGGGCTGCCTCTTTAGCTGAGGTTTGTTGTTACAGCACTTTACACTTTTGTAGTTGTGCAACAATTCTATTGTATTCTCAAATCAGAACAGTTAAAAGCATCCAGAATGAAGGATTGTTTGAAAAATAAACTTAGAATAAGAGATGCTGGTTAATAAAGATGAGTAGGAGCAGGAAGTAATGCTTCCTCACAGACTCTCCAAATGTAACTGTRCTCAGATTGCTGGTAGCAGTAGCCCAATTATTAAGGGGCTACCTGTCCTTCAGTGTTGGAAGGACATTTGGAAAGGTTTGGGTTCATGGCTGCCCYTTCTCACATGTCTGTGACTGCATCTGCACAATAATGCAGCCAGTCTGGAGATCCTGTGTGAGGAAAATGACTGGGGAGGGCAGTGGAGGGGGGGAGGTTGGTTTAAGGCGTGGTATTATGAATTTACTAGGGACAAAATACAGGAAGGTTGGAGGCTGAACAATGGTTACAAGCCTGKAGCTATGTAAAAATGTTAGTTTCTCATGGTTAGAATATTTTTATTTTTTCTTGCAGGACTATGTACATTTGTTTGTCGAAGCTCACCTGTTATGTTATGTTAGTGATCATGCCCTGTGAAGTGATGTATCAGCCTCGGGAGATTATGGTTGTACTTCCAGTGGAAGATTGCCCTGTGTATGTAGAAATATCACACTGCYAGCTCCACAGCATATGTATTCTCAGCTGGTTACAGTGTTTTGAATCATCAGTAATTGAAAATATATGACTGCTACAGAAGTAGGATATCAAGGGCATCACAGTATCTGGCTTAGCTTGAAACACTTCAACCTTTGAAAATAGGTCTGGTCTTCACCACCTTGAGAATTTCTGTGAATCCTAAATTTTTCCAAAATCGATGTCTTTTTGTCCATTTCTAGTGCCAGAATAAAATGAATACAAATATAACAAAATAGCCCCAGCATCCCTCATGGACTTGTCTGAAAACTGCTGAACTTTCCTTCCTTATTTAGGGAAGAGAGAAATTACTGTTGGGTTAATGTACTGAGAATTCAGATATTTTGGGTTTTATATATAATCTTATTGTGTCKGATGGAGGGATTTGTCTTCTTTTTTATTTTTTCTTTTTTTAAGTTTATTTTGGCCTTTTTTTGTATTGGCAAAGTTTTTTATATTTATTAACATTTATAATGTTAATAAATATAAATTATATATATTATAATAATATTATGTAAATATATAAATGTATAAATATATCATATAATATATAATATGTAAATATAAAATAATATATTATATATTAATATAATATTTACATTATTTACAAAATTTATTAATTACAAAATTACAGATTAAAAATCAGAGACCATTTCTTTCCATTGCRTTGTTTATGAGCTGAAAAATAGTGAAACCAGCTGCACTTCAAAATTTCTGTCAATGAGTCAGATAGGCCATGACTGTTTAACCTAAACCTTTTTTTTAGGGTACAGGTTTTTAAGAATGCTTTTTGTTGGCKGTGTAATGGTACATAGTGTAATGGTGTGTGGTACATTTGGAATGTACCACATTAGAGATACTTGTTCACCTTGTATTAGAGATACSTCTTCACTTTATATTAATTGTAAATGAAGGGCAGTGATACCTGAARGGGAATACTTTTTAATATGGTAGTAAGCAAATAGTTAAATTGTGAGAGATAAGTTTTACAATACAATCTAAAAATTGCCCTTACTTTTTCAAGGATTCTTTGAATCCCCTTAATCCCTTCAATATGTTCAAATTTGTGTATTRATCATATGATTAGGCTGAAGTTATYGTGGCTCTTTTAACACTTGCTGCTTCTGTGAGCTTTGAATTGATATAAAAGAAATGTGAAGTCAGAAGTTACCTTTGCAGGAACCAAGAGGTGACATTTCTCCTAAACTGTGAAAGTAAAGTCTTGTTAGTAATCTGCTATCACTTTCATCATTGCAGCTTCGTGTCTTGCTGAGATGTGATGACTCAGGGTTATTATAGTTGTCAGTTCAGTACTAGAGCAGAACAGCTTCAAAAATGTCCTATTAACCTATCTCATAACCCAGTGCCAAAACACTTTCATCATCTAGTCTATTCCAACACGTTAATACAGCTAAAGATTTATTGTTTTATTACTCAGTGCACAAAAGTCAAATGACTTCCTTGGTGTCAAAATAAATTTCCCAGAAATCATTACCCAAATCATCTCTTCTTCTTTCTGTGCCTCCTACTAACTAGAGTTTCTAACCAGTTTGATTTTTGAAGGATCCTGTGCTTTTTTACTGACATGTGTACAATTTCCAATAGCCTTTCTCTGGTCAATAATATTTTTTTTTGTTCTAATGACATATTAAAAGTATAATGATTTCCCATGGAGTCTCTTCTGGATAATTATTCTTATGTGTTTCTATAATTTCTATAATACTATGATATTAAAAAGAAGTAGAGCAAATCTTTCTTCTTTTCCTTTTGGATAAATTAATATAAAAAATAGAAAACTTAGTTTAATGCTCAGTTTTCACCAAATAAATTAAGAAAGCCATGTGGTGAGGCATGAAGATATTTCTGTTTGTAACTTGTGGTTGCTATTTCACTTGGAAGTAAAGGTGGGCCAGCTTATACTAGAGCTACTAATTAAAAAACAGTCATGAATGTAGAACACAGATAAGTAATAAGATGTCACAGAAGGTGGTTAGATTTTAAGGTGACCTTAAATGGTCAGGTGGAATAGCAGACTGCTTTATTTGGATACCAATTGCTTTTGTCTTCTCACTCTGCCGCTGAACACTGGGTGATTCGGATCATGCATCTAGAAGAAATTTCAATAATGATTTAATAAATTTAGCATTACTAATACACTACTGTGCCTCTAGTYTGAGATGAATAGCATTACTAAAATAATGTAGCATGAACTGATATTACAACATCTGTTACTGCTGTTCACAGTAGAGTCAAAGTAGAAATTACTCTGTTTTCTAAAAGCAGAAATAGTTAACTATGTATAATTTATAATGATTCATTGTCTTAAAAAAATTCYATATGCAATGTTGGTATTTTTCTTATTTAAGCAGTAATGCTTCTGAGTACATGTGTTTTTTTAAGGCATTTGAATTACATTAAGATGAATTAATTAGAACAAATAGGAATTCTTTTCTTTATAATAAAGACTATTGGATACATGTTTTATGAAATAGCATGAATTAGGAAATTCAGATGAGGAAATCTCCTAAGAGAGAACACACAAGGATTTGGATATAACAATGGTCAGAATGTAATTCCTTTATCTCACAAAAAGTTCTTACAATTTGTATTTTGTTCATTTCTCATAAGGACAGAGGTAAGGATTTCTGAAACTTTATTTGATAACTGAGAGGGAGCTCTATGTTCTGCAGACTTCCTGGTAGCTCCCCAAGCTTCACTTCCCAGCTTTGCCTCATCTGCACTATGGTCTCATGCCTCAGCCTTGTCTGGTCAATTGRGAGTGTTGTCTCCAAGGAAAAAACCCAAATATTTTCTCAGTCAGAGACAGACAGGCTCTCTTGCCCAAAACTGAAGAATCTCCTGAGAGACAAGGCTGGCTGAGGTTCAGGTGCCTGCCCAGAAGAATTCAGAGGACAGTCTTGATGGCCCTGTCCTAAAGCACAGAATTACCTTCTTGTGAGRGAAATGCTGTCAAAACCATCTAGCCCTAGAGCATTTCTGTAAGTGAGTAAATGGTTGTGTTCTGACAAGCAAAAATCAAAACTGTGAGCTTAGGTTTCTAATTGGCTCCAGACAGGGATCACAGTGAATCAGCAATTAAACACAAGCTGTCAGTGCAGTACTGTAGGTTGAAAGCATAATCCCTGTTTGTACAGACAGGGAAATTGTCAGAAGAGGCTGGGAGATGGCTGCTGCTGTGAGTAACAGGGATGAGGGAAATCACCCATCATCTGCTCTGCCGGTACAGCTCGTCCTGGTCCTCGGTGAGGCTGGCACGGAGCGCACGCTGCCTGTCAGGTTTCCGAGGGATGTTAGAGAAGGMAAGAGGCAAAATAACAAACTGAGGAAACTCCAGACGAGGTCCCTGGTTACTTTCATTGCAGTATAGGAGAGGGTCTAGATAGTCCATTCAACATAGAGAGAGATTCTGAACAATAATTGGATTTTTCCCTTCAAACATTTAAGCATAACATGAAAGACAGGAATTAATTTAAACATTGGATATGTAATTTTTTTATTTTATTATGCAACAAAAAGATAATTAACCATTGAAAAAGTGATAAAGAGCTCATTTAAATTTTTTACCTTTATTAACTGTTAATTTATTAACAACTCTTTTCTGGATGTTATATTTTAGCCAAGCATGAATTATTTTGCTCATTTGGTGGATAAGTTGTTGAAACCTAATAACCCGTGTGCAGGTTGTATTACATGATCAAATGGTCACATCTGGCTTATATCTCTCACTCCACTTAATGAGTGAATGACATCGTTATACCAACAGTTGAATGTTGGTTCTTTTGAGAAGAGCTGTTTWTGCTTTGGATAGAAGGTGGAAACCCACCTTCTCATCTGTGTTTCACTCCTCTTTAACACGACTTTAATGTCAAATGTTAACTTTAATACTGCTTCTTGTGTTGTTGGTTGAACAATATTACCACATTTGTGTCAGATTCTAATTACTTTTCTTATATTGATAAGTACACTTTCACCTTGGTTGATGGTATGGATTTCCAATTTTTATGTTGATGTTTGCAAAACAGTGCCWGCCAAGGCAATAGTTTAGACTGTTTGACTACTTCAGGCTGATTAATTTTGCTTGCTTATTTTCAAGTGTCTAAAGTTCTGCATCTAAAACATCTGATCCTTTTCACAGAAAGTAGTGATGAAGAAAGGTTTACTTATATTTTTATGCCTCCCTTGTCCTTGGTGACAAATAGTCTTCCCAGTCAAGTTCCAGCACTCCCTGAGAAAAAGTAGCATTCTGGTGAATAGGTTTGGTGTTGAAAGTCTGCATCTGCTTAGTGAGGATTTGTTAGTATTCACCAATGATTTGGACTGTAGGAGTCAGGCTGTGCTTCCCTTGTCACTTTTTCATAGCAGCAGGCACTGCTGTGGTGTTGTCTCCTACGTAGAAAATGAGGGTTTCTTCCCCAAATCCCTCAGCTGCAGTCTGTGTGATGGGAGGAGTGACAGCTGTTTTAGTGAAAAACACATGAGGTRGGATGCAAGTGGGAGATGGTGACTGCTGAGAAAGGAAAGGTTTATTGGGCAAAGGAGATCACCAAAGCACAGCCTTTCCTTTCCAGAAACGCAGGATCCTGCAGTGAAAATACAGACATTGCTGTTCACTTTTGACACAGCTTAGCTTTTTCGTGTCTTAATACTAAATCCTGCTTCAATGTGACCTTTATAACACATATCTATCAATGGTTTGAATTTCAATTAGCAGAAGAGAACTGCTGCTTTAAAATAGCAAATCAGAACCAGACTGTGTTACAATAAAAATCAGTCACTGTCAGGGATACCTGGAGAAGGTGCCTATATTCCAGTATTTGAGTGGTCAAATAYTGGAATCATCTACCCAGGGAGGTGGTGGAATCACCATCCCTTGATGTGTTTAAGGGAAGACTGGATGTGGCACTTGGTGCCATGATCTAGTTGAAATGTTAAAACATAGGTTGGACTCGATGACCTCAAAGGTCCCTTCCAACCTAGAAATTCTGTGATTCTGTGATATTTTATTAGCCGTACAGGGAGTGGCTGAGGACACTTGGYCTGTTCAGCCTGGAGGAGACTGAKGGGGGACCTCACTGCAGTTACAACTTCCTCATGAGGGGAACAGGAGACACTGATCTCTGCTCTGTGAYGACAGTGACAGGACCCGAGGGAATGGCCTGAAGCTGGGTCAGGGCAGGTTTAGATTGGATATTAGGAGAAAAGAGGTTTCATCTAAAGGGTGGCTGTGCACTGGAACAGGCTCCCAGGACAGTGGTTGCAGCACAAAACCTGACAGAGTTCAAGAAGCGTTTGGACAATGCTCTCCGGCACATGGTGTGTCTCTTGGGCTTATGTTGTTCAGGGCCAGGAGCTGAACTCAATGATCTTTTTGAGTCCCTTCCAATGCAGAATATTCCATGATCCTCTGATTTCCATGTAATATCTGTTCTGCATGTTCTGGTGGTGGCATGATTTGGTAGTGCCAGTGTGGAGAAGAGTGGTGGATTCTSTCAGTTCCCTAAAACAAGAAGGTGTTTGATACCTCTGACCCTGAGCTAGCAAATGGAAGGAAATGATGTGAGACATGAGAAGACTTAATGCCTCTTGAAGTGGAGGAGGCTGGACCTTTTTTTCATATTATCTACTTTTTTTCTTTATCAGGAAAGCCAATGGGCAGTCAGAAGGGTGAAGTGTGTCTACTGCCTGRCTGGACATTACCTCTGGTTGGAAAAATCACTTCTGCACCAGAAAATGAACTTTAAACATAGATCAATTAGCTGTGTTTATTGGCTCTTTCAGAAGAATGGTTGAYGTTATTCAGCAGCATGAACTGGAAAAATAAGTTACTTTGGAATAAATATGTTCTTTTATATTGGTTTAGGTCTTGTAATTAGCTGTAAAGAAGTCAGGCAGTGTGACCAGGCCTATGTCTTTTACATTTATTTGATTTACACCTAATGCTAGATTTGATAGCTTTTGCTTCCAAGATACTCATTGCGAGCTGCTATGTGGGAAGAAAACTTATCTCCTAGTTTTCCAGTTGTTGTGGGGTCTGTGTGTGTCAGTTTTGGATTTTTTATTTGATCAAATTTATGAAGATGCTGCTAGCTACAGAATTGGACTTRCACAGTTTCTGATCCCTTCACTCTTGTCATGTTTTTGTCTGAAAGTAAGAGTGTATGTAAAGTGGRATTTCTGCCTGACTTAGGAGTCGGAGGGTGAAAAATATGGAGGGTCAGTTAATAATGCTAGTATTCCAGGGTAGCATAGAAACATACTTAAATACACCTWAATTGTTAAAAGCATAAGGATGTGTGTTATATTTGTGTAGTCTCTTCCCTTTCAATCCTGATTTTCTGTCTTAAATTATAAGGGGGAAATGGTGTGAYGCCACTTTCCTCAATATTTTTTACCTACATTTCATATGAATTGAGGAGGGCTAGCAATTTGACTCTAAACATAATCCATCTACAAAGTTCCTCAGCTTTATCTCTTTGTATTGCTGATAAAGCTGTGGTTGGGAATAAAAATCATTGTTTTAGTGGCTTCTCAGTCATTTACATAGGCATTGCATCCAAATTCTAGTATTTATGTTATTCAAATTATCTGTGCTCTTTTATCCTTGATGACTCTGAACAGATTAAATAAACTTCAAGGATTTATTTTCGAAATGGAAGCAGACATAAAGTCACTGACTGCACGTGTGCATGCAAATATTGATAATCTATAAAGTCAGCAGTTTATACTTGTAAATGTTAGATGCATGCTGAATATCCTATGTTAAATTTTATTACACCATTTAGAATAAGAAATTGCTAGAGTATAATATAACCAAGATTATTTCCTGCCTTCAAATGTTCTGTGGCTTTTTGGCAGGAGTTAGGGGTATTAACCTCAATTACCTGGCAAAAAAATCCTGCTGTGGTAACTGTAATGTCTGTTTAAATTTTCTCCATGRGATTTTACCCAAGTTTATCAAATCTTTGTAGAATTATAACATTATTGGCCCAGAATAAAGTTCCTTCCAAATGGGGTCTATGTTGTAGTGGTGGGCGAGAGATTTCTTTATCAGATTACTTTGAAGAATTTGTGATTGAGAAGGCTATATAAATATAAGCTGTTGGTACCAAAAATAAATCAGTAATTAGAACWGACAGGAGTGAGGCAAAGCCATGTGAAATTCAAAATTTAATTTGATACATGAATATTTTAAGGCAAGTTTGAACATGTGCTTTCTTTGGACAGCATTGGCTCTGGGCAGCAATTTGTTGTTGTGGTGGAGGAAAAGAAAGGTTTATAAGAAGYTGTCAAGACCATTTTTGCTTAAAATATCCCTGCACTTTCCACTGTACAGCACTGAAGAGCATGATATAGGTTGCTTCATACAAAGCTACATATTGAAGTTGACCCAATAATTTTCTTGGAAYGAGATTAAGGARAGTTTYGGTTTGCTTTTGTTTAAAAAGTGCAYGACAACATAATAGGAAATATCTGTCCTTTGTGCTGGATATTTCAAGCTGACAAGGATGCAGGGGAAGAACTGAGATGGCCCCACTGTAGCTCCAAAGGAGGCTTTGTGGGCTGCTGTTGGCGCGACAGCTTCCTAGTCCTTGCCCTAAATGCATCGACTGCTTCTGTGCCAGCCACACAGAATGCTACTTATTCATCTGATTTACTGTGGGGTATTTTGCTTGCATTATCTAAAAATGTATTTAGCGTGTGCCAAAACTCCATCGATTGCATTGCAGCGTGTTTTGGGGTGGGGGAGTAATTTTAGCCACAAACTGAACCTATTTTTCTTTTTGCTTTAAATTCCATTGTCTGTCCAAATTGGGTATTTTGTTTTTATTTTTAGCAGGCAGTTGTGAATGGCAGCTGTTTACTGTGAGAACATCAGGGTATTTCAGGAAATGTTTAAAGAAAGAAAATGAGCTGTTTAATCATAGATCCTTTTGTTTGCCAACAGTAACTATTAGCTTGAGGCATAATTTTGTGTGGGGACAGGTAGGGAAGCTAAGTCAAGTAGTTTTGTAGGCTAAGTCAAGTAGGTTTTTTTTTCTGGAATAAGTCTATAGAAACATAAGTATGCATTTTGTATGTAACTGGCAAGCTGTTCAGAATGAGATTTTAAAATTATATGATTTCCATTATGTTAGATTGCATTAATGGCTTGGTTTTGAATAGGCAAAATCATGCCTGTTTAAAATGGAATTTTTATTTTTTTGTGGGTTACTTGATAAAAACTACTTTGTGGGGGATGCCACATTCATAGAAAGACTCAAGGTCAGGTTGTATGGGGYTCTAAGCAACCTGATCTAGTTGGAGATGTCTTTTTTATTGTGTGGGGGTTGGATTAGATGACCTTTAAGGTTCCCTTAAACTTAAACTGTGTTGTGATTCCAGCAAGGATTCCTAGCCATGTAAGGAGCAACACTGCAGATCTCTGTTGCAGATTGGATAACCTGTATTGTGTTTCATCCTTTGCAATGCATTCATAGTACATACAGAGGTCTGGATTTGGGATCAGATTGATGTTCGAGATGGAAATATTCCTTTCCTGTTTTTAATACAGGTGATGCTTTTGCCTTCAGGTGGGACAGTTAATGCTTTTGTGTCTCCAATCTTTTAACCAAACATGCATCTTTTTATTCTGCTTCTCATTTCTGCTTTACTACTAGAATTCCGGCTCAGCACACACAATATAAACAGTATCCAACCCTGTGTGTGTGCAACCTTCCAAGATGTTTAATTGCAGCTGATCATTTTGATGCACATCGTTTCTAGAGTTAAGAGTTGGGGACACATTACTAGTGTGCTCAATACAGCACTTCTGTTAAAAAATTCTGATCTCAAAATGCAGTCTGTGAGCTGCAGGTAGAAAAAACTCACTGAGAAGAGTGAGACAGCCATGCTTAGAATGAGAAGGACAAGAACAAGTAGATAGCTTTGGCTCATTTATTATTGAAATTTTTTGTTGCGTGGAGTCATGGGCTGGAGACGGACACACGACACAGCGTGGAGAGTCATCAGCAAACAGCTGTGAGTTTATTGTGGCTGCCCTTCTTATAGCGGCTTTGGATTTCTCAGGCTCAGATAGTTGATTGGAAGGGACCTCTCTGCCCAGCTCTCTGGCCAGTGGTGTATCTGCCTCTCAGCTAGAACAGGGTTGGCTGAGGTCGTTGCTTGGATTTGAATACAACCTATCCTGCCTTATCCAGGGACTCATTTTCTTCTTGTTGAGTTTAAGGGGAAGCTTCAGATCAGCTGCAATGTGACAACTCACCCTTTTGGTTATATTAAAACATTCAAATGTGATAGGATAACAGAATGTTATATCAAAACATTCTGTTATCCTACCTGCAAGGGCTCTTTGCAGACAGGATGATGGAAGACAGCATGGGTCTAATTTGAATGAGGTTTTCTACCCAATTTGMCAAGCCCAGCTCCCCACAGCTGGCAATGTGTCGCATGTTCCACTGGAACTGCAGCATTCACTTCTAGGAGCTGTTAGGCGAGATCACAATCTTTTAGGCTAACATGCCACAGGTTAAATACTTGGAGTTATAAGTTACAACTTATCTTTAAAAACTAGGAACTATTTAACCCTTAAACCATTTAACCCTTAGAACTGTTAGAGAAAAACCCAACTACTAGAAAAACAATTTGTAAACAGAGTTATATGTTACATCTTAACTCTAAACTGAAATTATGAAAAGAAGCAGTGGATTGTACCAATTCTGTAATCTCTGTCATCTGTAGGAATGGTTATACAAGACATGTTAAAATACAAGGTACAGTATTGGAGCTCCCAAAACTCTACATTTGGTAATTATATAGATTTATATATTGCAGACAACTGGAAAAAGAAATTATTTTGTATTAGAAGAGAGAATTAGAAATCCAAATGTCCTGAAATCTAGAGGCAGTAGCTAATAGTTGCTTTAGAGCCAAAGACTCTTGGCTTAGCCTTAACAGAGTTCTGTGGTGTCTGAAAAACTGAAGTATTGTAGGGCTTGAAGAAATTTATCAAGAGAATGCAAATGTGTTTAAAAAGCTGGTAAACACCTCTATTTGAAATTTCAGGCAGGCAAAACTCCCATATTACCCAAGTCTTGAGATTATTTAGCTTCAGGTGAAAGATTCAGCAGTGGATCTTACTCCTATTGTATCACTTACAGCGATTTTGTTTTGCATACCAGAGAGACATCCCTGCATATCCTCTATATGCCATGGAGGGAATATAGAAGGCCACAGTATAAAAAGTTGATTAAAAAGGTTTGACAGGAAGTTCTACTCTGAAGSTGATACAAACCTGTTGCACAGTTGAGTGATGTTGGGATGTCTCGAGGTTTGTGGGAGCAGCCACAGGCAGAGTGATGTGGAGAGCAGATCCCTGCCGTGTGCTGCCTAAAGGGAGTTGACACCTCTGTAAGGTTTCTGGGAGACTGGCCTGACTTGCAGACCGTGTAGTGAGGAAATCAAGAYGTTGTAGGAATAATCCATCTTGGAAGAAGCTGTTGCTGTCTCCCMTGAAATTGCTGTGTGTGCAGCTGCCCATGATGTATTTTGCTGTGCAAGGGCTATCGGAGCCATCATTCACTATTGTGCTGACACATCTGTATTTGAAGTCTGCAATGTCTCAACTGACTTGGACTTAAAACATGATAGAATTGTCCAGCTTGAAAATTATTTGGGGTTTTTTCACTGCCTTGTCTTTGTCCTTTCTCTTGCCTGTTTTTAGTGGAAATTCTTGTAAGGACAAGGATATTACCCTTGAGCATGAGGCAAATGACTATTCTGACCACTGGATTGGTGCTATGCCCTACTATTTTAACAAGCTTTTAATTGCAGGCAAGGTAGTGTAAAGAAAATGTGCAGATGTGGTGCTTAGGTACATGGTTTAGTGGTTGACTTGTCAGTGTTAGGTTGGTGGTTGGGCTCAGTGATCTTAAAGGTCTTTTCCAGCCTGAATAGTTCTGTGATTCTGTAACRTTATTAACATAGTTCTATCAGTTTGTGTGAGAAACATTCTGGGTTGGACGTCTGTCAAGTTAACCTTTTGGAAACAAAGCTATAGAGTAAGTTAAGCCCAAAAGAATATAAACATGCAGACATATAATGGAAAAAAATCCCAAATGTTTGAACCCAGCAAAAGAAATGGCGACATCCACAGTGACCTTTTCTTTTGAAAATAATCTGCTTGTTAAGAGGAGCAAATTGTAGTCTCCAAGAAGATAATAAAATCCAAATTCTAATTCCAAGGAAAGCAAATGCAAGGGTTCAGACACTGCTGCTTATGCTTGAAAATAGGCTTGACTTTATATAGCTGGCTTTAAGGAATCTCTCTCAGCAGGCACCCTACCACTGTGCTTAAGAGCTAAGCAAATATGTCCCCTTTGCTGCTGCAGCCCTTCGTTTGTCACAGAAGCCAACAGTTAGTGTAGTGCAAGATAAGTACCTATTTCTGCAATAGTTTACATGTCCTATAAATACTGTTTACAAAACTTTTTTTTTTCTGAAGGGTGACTGTATCATAAAGTGTTGGCACAATTGCCTTGGTCCCCTGATACAGCCAAGGAGGTGTTTTGACCTGTCTTTCCATGAGCAGATTATAAATGGTGCTTTGCTTCTGGTGAAAATCAGCATTTTTATTGCTGAAACCCTGATGATAAAAAWAAAATTGCTCACTGTTTACATTCATATTTAAAAAATGGGATGCRAAACAATCCTGGAAATCAAGGCAAAACCATCTCCTGAAGCTGTCATAATTTCAGTTCCTTTTTCACTAGAAGCCAAAGTAAAAGTATCTKTGAACTAATTGATCAATAATTCCTTTTTTTTTTTTTTTGGTTACAAAATGAATTAAGCTGCTTTTTTGCAGTGCTTGTCAGTGTCTTCACAGTTTACAGTGCTAATTACCATTAAATCCACCCCCATGTCACTAGAATACAATTGGCATTCTTAAAGGTAAACATTTTAAATCCAAATGCTGCTGTTACATGCAGAAAGAAGTTTCTCCTAGAGGGAATAATGGCTTGTATGAATGTCAGTTCAAGAAGAGAAGGCTACTACAAAACAGAAGTGACTTCTTTTAGCAAAAAATGCATTTACACAGAGCCATTAAAAGSTTTGACTTTACTGAATGGCATGGTAGTGATTTATTGTCAAACAGATTTATTTGGAGGGAAAATGTGTGGAAAATCATGGCCAGTGATTTTTTTYTTTTAATGAGTRAAACCAGAACATCTACTAAATAAGGGCTTCTAAATCTCTGTCATTGTTCTTCCTTGAAATTCCCCAGATAAATCAACACTAAGTAATTGACACAACTTCAGGTAAGGYATCAAGAYTTCTGCTTGTAAATCAAATACTTTSTCTCCYAAAATTAATATGAATATTGAAAATCAAAGGAAATTAWATTTCCAAGCTATAATGAATATTGTCAAAAACTCCAGATGGAGTTTTTAATAGCATGATCTTATTTCCCACACATCTTTGCAGCAGCATGAATAAATTTTTGTGGAAGCATACTACTGGGAAGTCTAGTAGAGTGTGTTGGTCCATGCCTGACCCTCTGAAATAAAACTGAGTGTTCAAAAATGCTTATTCATCATGTAAAAGCTTTTAAAATTTGGCCTTCCCAAGTAACAAGTCCATAATTCTACGGGACCTTCAATATGCCTAATTGCAAGGCAGGTCACTATAGGTGCTGTAGATAATCCATTATTTAGGACACCTTAGTACTGCTTGTGCTTTTAATGAGTTTGTTCAGATGGACTCCTGAAGCCTTAAAAGACTGTACTGACTATAGGCAAGGTTTCTGAAATTTATTTTAAATATTCCTTAACAGAAATGCATTTTCTTGGGGTTTTGGGTTGGATTTTATCCCTTATTCTTCCCCATCAGTTTAAAACAAATTAACCAAATTTTGAAAAATAAAAGATATTTTTCTTTGAGGATGCCCAGTTCAAAGTGAAAGCTGTAGTTGCTTTGACACTGTCCTTTCTCTTTCCAGCTTGCTGGTGGCTTTTCTCCTTTGAGTCTCTCAGTGCATGATACTTGTTCAAATTGCATTGTTGGTTTTATAGATGATCTTCAAATTTTTAGAGGTCTTATTTGAAGTCACCGATAGAGCAATAAAAGTAGAAATTTATGCCACATATTACAGAATAAGGTCATAATTTTTGCTCACTGTTGAACTTTTTTTGGTGTGTTATTACAGCCATAGTGAGAATAGACAAGCAAGTTGAGTTCATAAAATGGAGGTGTTCAGATGGCAGCTGTTCCCTGCCCAAATCTGCTGTTCCTGGCAGATCCTGGCAATGCTTATTCTCATTTCCTWGCTGATAGCAGCTTATCCATCTTCTGTATGTCTTCTCACTTTGCAAATTGTTGCTTACACMTAAGGTTTGAAACTGTGATATGGCTTTTCTTTGGTGTAGTTTGGTTTTTTGGTGGTGTTGTTATTGTTGGGTTTTTTTTGTTATATGTTTGCCAAATGACATTTTAAGCTGCTATATAAGATAGAGACTACACAGTCCCTCAGTCTCTTTTAAAGCRTTTTCATATTCAACAATTTAAACACATTTGGGGAAGAGATCAGGCACCAGGATTTATGTGGGAATGTCACAAGTGACAAGCCTTCCCTAATGAATTGCTTCAAAAGAAAAGTACCACCTGTCTGACATTATTCCAGACTTAATTACCCTGTATCACTTCTGACAACTGCAGAAAAAACAGAATTATGTTTCTGACTTCTAATTTGAAGAGATCTTTCCATTTTGATGTTGTTTTAATCAAATAGCACAAGGTCRCAGTATTGCCAAGCCACAGCTGCCAGTCAAGAGGATTGCATTGTGCATGACAGCTCCAGATTCTCTTCATCAGTATTTTGTTGCTTTCACTCCCATTAAGAAGTGTTCCAATATTAGTCTTTACTTTTATATCATCTCTTAAAAAGAAATTAGTATAACCTTTCAATAAGCATACATGTGAACCACCACATGGTTTTGTTCCTTGTWGACATTCAAAGTAAATGACAAACAGCTCCTTTTCTTCMAAAACCTTTTGCATCTGTGAAAGTGATAAGGAAATGCCAAATTATCTGAAAAGGAGCCCTAACTTCTTGTTATTTTACCTAATTTTTGAACAGGATTATTTCTGTTCATGATTTAACYTTTTCTTGTCTTTTTCTCAGACCATTTACTACTATTTGAAGTTCTTTTTTTTAGAGACTTGAAAAATATTTCTCACTCTGGAATATTTCATGTAAAAGTATAAATGTTCTGTGGTGAACTGAATAATTAATTGTGTCTAGCTATATTTGAGATGATTGGAAAGGAGTGTATGCATCTCTATGGCAACTTTATCTTCTGTAAAGTCTCTCCTTAATGTGAAAATTCAAGAAAATCTGCACTTGAATAGTAGAGGTTAAATTAGGAAGATACTCCAAATGTAAAGTCTATTATGTATAGTGAGACATCTGGTATTTCTTGTAGAAATGAGCATGAAATTATCTCGAACTTGTGATGTTAACAACTAGGAAATGCTACATTTGATGATACTCATGCAACTGTTCATTTTTCCCATTGCTATTGTGCCTTTCTCTGTGGCTTTTAAGTGTGCAGTGACATCCTGGTTCTCATTCCCATGTAATCTCAGAGTTTCACAAACATAGGGCAGCCTGTTTTTCATGCTGCCTACAAGGCATTAACATCTCCATTTGACAAATAAGAAGCCACAGCCCAGAACTACCAAAGTTAGAATTACATGTTAAATTTGGGATCCATCTGAAAGGCAGCTGTAATCATTTTTTCAGACCAATTACTGCTGTGACTTTGAAGGTTTTTAGGGCRTAATTTTGTGGTAGATGTGATGCGGGTATGTGTCTTTGTGTGTTACCATTAGTGCATGTAATCTTTGCCAGTGGGGTTAAATTCATAGAAATTTGGCATTCTCCCARTAGACTAATGGGCTCAAGATAGCCCCGAGGGTGACTTATTTTTTGCAGACATTTGACAATGCAGGAACAATGAAGTTTGGAGCGTAAGGAGATCTGTGGTCTATGCTTGACCTCGCTTCTCCCTCTGATTTTGCTTTGCTTCTCCATTCCACCCTCAAGCCCCTCCTGGTGGTCTGCCTTCATGTCCAGCAGCTCACCAGTCTGGGTTCTGCTCTTCAGGTTCTTGCTCTAGGACATCTAGTTTCTCGTCC
>JACDOX010000136.1:921979-978205 GCA_014549065.1 Cardinalis cardinalis
TGGATTTTCATCAAATATAAAATGAAAACTCGTGTGGTTTTGTGGGAGGTTTTTTTTGTTGGTTTTTAAATTTTTTGCAGGGGAGGATGGCCTGGGCTTTGTCATGGACCATTTGTTCTKCAGTTCTTCACTGGTTTTCATGATATTTTTATTTTTACCTCACTTTGCAGTACCATCCTTCCATTGCACACTTACTGAAGGAAGTGCTGGTTGAGAGACATAGAATAAAGACAGGGGCTTCACTTTTTGTGCTCACAGCAATAGAAGTCAGTAAAAGTTAAGAAAAAGGGAGAAGTTCTTTTTTGACCTCTTCCTGGTGCTCTGCCACATGCATAGCACTGAAATACAGTTGTCAGCTTCTTCTAATGACTGCAGCTTCTCCCATTACAGATATTTTCTTTCTCTCACTCCTCTCACAGGGACTGGAATGGATATGTTCCAAACCAGGAATACTGAATTTGCCTGCAAATCTAAGGACGCATTGAGATACCTCCCAAGAAAATAGCTAAACGATTAATGTTTCTGATAGGCGTAAATCTTTTCTCTAGCCTAACTCTCAAAGCTATTCTTACCTATAATTTTTAATAGTAGATGTAAAAGCACAATTATAGAAATTTTAGCTTGACTGGACTGTGTTTGATAAAAGGGTAGAATGGAAACCCCATAACAGTGTCACTGACTTCTAAATAGGTCTTATATAATCAACCCTGTTCAAATCAGTCATAATTTGGATGCCTTTATGGTTTTACAAAGGAGAATCTTAATCTCTTTCATAATGACTAATAAATCAAGACTAAAACCATTGGCTTTGGGTTGGATACAGCAACTGAAATGGAGAAATTCAATGGCTTAACTTGTACTCTATTGTGGCAGAAAGAATTCAGATGTTATGACCTCTTTTTTCAGTTTTTATATTATAATAATATTCTATTACAGTTATTCTTAGTTTCACACCAGTTGGAGGATTTTTGTAAGCCATTRTAATTTGCACTGCCTTTGGGTGCAAATTATTATATCCAGAATTTTGGTCTTTTTAGTCTTTTGCATCACTCTTTATCACCCCATGATAATTTCCAGCCTGAGAAATGCATTGTCATGCAGGATATTGAAGAGAGTGAGTGCAAAAAGATGTATTTGAACTAGAGACATCTCTTATATCTCATGCAGTGGGAYGGGTAGATAGTATTTGTATCTTTGTAGTCAGGCTTGCTGATAGATGTTAAAACATGAGTTGTAAACAGCTGCTCTGTCTGAAATATTGCAAGCACTTTSAGCCTTATCTTTCTTTATATTTCATGCACTCTTTGACAAAAATTACTTGTATGTGGTGAACCTACTTTATTATTTATACAGCTAAGACACCTGGAAGGTGTTAGTAAGGCATCATGCTGGTGACTTAATTGTGAGATTTCCATTGTTGTGTAACTTCAGTGTGCATCCCTTCCTGTTCTTCAGTCTGTTGTTTTCAAGAAACCAACTTTGTTCAGTCTGGTTTTATAGTTAGTGTTTATCCTGGGCAAAACTTACTGGAAATAAAAGTTGATTAAATAAATAGCCTACAGAAAGACTCTGTTTATGTTGGGTTTTGTCTTTGTTTCTTTCTAATGTGTCTATTAGCATGTAGAGAATAAGGATTTTGAGAGAGTCTTTAGGCTGGGCATATTCTGGATAACCAGAGGGAAAAGATGCTGGAACTGGTACTTTTGGTTTTATGTAAAAATTACACGAATTTGGATTTCAGGCATCTTTCCATAGATGGCAAAACRATCATTCCTCTTTCCCTGACTTCTGTGGCCAGCCCTGGAAAAGGCTTCCTGTGGGTTATCCAGCTTGGTGAAGTGGCTACTCAGCTATTCCTCATTTCTCAGAAAACATTAAAGTGGCTGTTCTTCAAATTAAGTATTAACGAGGTCCTCCTCCCAACAGCAGGTGAGAAGCTATAATTGGCCGTTAGGATGTCATGTTTTGGCTGGAGACTTCGAGTGGATAACAAAGCTAATTTCTATCGCTACAAGTTCTCTTTTATTACAAGGCAGAGCTCCAAACCAGGTCAGGCTGGTCACAGAGGTAGTGGCTTATTTTCATCAGTGAAACCAATTAACTTTCTCAACTTCAGAGCTCATATTTCASTGTAAAATTCTCAGTTGTGTAAAGGCACTGGAAACTTGATTAACACATAAATAAATTAAATTTGCCCTAACCATTAAAAAAATAAAGGCAAGCCAAAAACTCTAGAGCTCTTTTTCGTTTTGGGTAATCTGAAAAAAAAAAAGACAAACCTATCAACTTTATTTTTTTCCATAATAAGTAATTTGGTGCTGTCCTTGAAATCTAATGTGTGCAGCTTTTCTATTCATTTACCTATATAGGAATAGATGACCTCATATCTGGTGTTTCATTCTCTTGGAAAAGTTGGATTTAACAGGCCTTTAACCTGTTTTTTTTGGGGGATTTTCCCCTTTCCGATATCAATAAATCATACTGAATTGTATTCCACCTGGTTGTTTAATTTCATGGTATTTTAATTTTTTAGATATAGCTTTGGAAAACTTCAAATATGTTGTTGATATTTAACCATCAGTCAAATTTTCTTCCCTGAAATAAGCTGATGAGAAGCTGTAGAACAAYCTTTTTCATAGAAAATTTCTAAATTCAACTAATTACATTGAATATCAGAACTAATTAGGCTTGGAAAAGGAAGCACTTTGGGAATGGTGTAAAAAAGAGATGATAATTATTTACCATATTCTGATAGAGCCCTGCAAAAGAAAGCTAAGAACCAGAGAGATGATGCTATGGCAATACACATGCTAAACATGCATAATTTTAGCATGTATAGTCATGAATTGCTGGAAAAAAGGGTTACAGACAGCAAAAGCAATCTGGTTTTCAATGCCTTTTTTCCTCTCCTTTTAAATATTTTCCATTTCTTGACCTATGAGATATGAGCATTCTAAGTTTTTGTATAATGAGCAACAGAAGACATCTGTGAAATCTTCCTGCCTGGTGGCTCTTCATTTTCAGGGGTTCTCTTTGTATTTATCTTTTGGGGGATGGATAACACAAAGTGGGCAATTGTGACATTGCAAATTACAGAATTATGAAATTATGTTAAATTGTGTGTGGAAATGTAGCTCCCCCAAAACTTGGTTAGTCCCAAACCATGGCTTTTGAAAAAAATCATGGTTTTGCCCTGGAGAAAGCTTTAAGAAAGAATTTMTAAGAATGTACAAAAACATCCTTGGAGAAATATGGATGGTGTGTGTGGGCTTATGTTTTACAGGAGCCAACACTTGCTTTATTTGGGAGCAGTTCTTTAAAAACTGTCTTTGCTTTGTGGAATCATCTGACTGAGGGTCATCTTCTGGGTCTGCAGTGAGGTGCCTGTGCCATTGGTCCAGGTGGGCTGATCTGGAGGCACTTGTGCCCTGGCTGAGCCAGGATTTCCCTTTGGCCCCTCCAGTTCCCTTCTGTACAGGAGCAGTGTGTATTGGAAGTGAGCAGAGAGCATTCACTGGCTCCTATAATGATCATCAGTTCAGAGTGTCTCACAGGTATTTGTAGAGTACAAGTAACACCCAGGTGAGGCCAAAATAAATCTGGGCTTTTTTTGCTGTTGAGTTTTTTTTTTTTCGGTGTCTGGATTCCTGCAGGCACCCAGAGCTTCAGACCAGCTGAGAGCTCCCAGTAAAGCTCTCCCTATGTATTTTCTAAGGTACSCCTAAAATCCATGCAATAAACTATTTTTACTGTAATTTTAAACCACTGAAAAGAAATACATGTCACCTAGAGACTTAGTCTAACAAAGTTGTCTGAATTAAAAACATTAAGTGGGGAAAAAAAGCTTTTGAGGAATTTAGGTCTTCCTGGAAATATGTCCAAAGAAATGCCAGTGAAATTAAAAACTTTTCTTTTTTATATTTATTTCTGTTTTTAATACTCTAAATTATTCATTCATTTTAACTGCAGATTTCTATTTGAAAAGTTATCTAAACCCTGAGATTCTGCCACATAAACTGACTCTTAAGTATTTATTGAAATTATATGGAGAAAGTTTAACCCTAATTCTTACCTTTTCCTAATAATTATAACCTCAGTTATGAAAAGAGATGGAATAGACACAGAAATTTAACTAGGTTCAAATTCTTGAAGCTGAAAGACATCACTCTGAGAAGTGTAATAGATGCTGATGGGAAATASAAACCTGCTCAATAAATTAGAAGTTTCCAGAGATGCTCCAACCAATATTTTATTCTAAGCCTTTTCCTTTCAATGTCTATCTTATTTTGGTTTACTTTGGTAAAATGGTTTAATTTTGTATATATAATTTAGTAGAATAGTTGCTTCTCATGAAAAAACTTCTTTAATAAAATAGTATGCTTTAGTCAGAGAAACCCCTCAAGCACCACTTCTCATTATATATAGGAATGTGTATTAACTAACCTGTTTTAAATATTGCTGAAAGCCTGCAGTCCTAACAGCACAGATGGCTGAGTAACTTCATAATTCTCAGTCTATTATTTTTTTAATGTCATTTTGTTTATTGATGATGCAGTGTGTAAGTGATTCTGGTGGATTATATCTGCATATTGCTGTTGTAAATCAGTCTAGCAAATTAATCACCATCATAGCTCTTAATTTTTGAAGGTATTGTATGACAGATTTTAACATGGGAAGCCAAATTCTGTTGTCTTTCTGTACAGGTACTGAATTTCTTTTCTTAGTTTTGCTGAGATGTTTCAGATGTTTTGAAACAAAGTTAAACAAAATAAGATGGCAATAAAGTCTGTATCCACTTCAAAATTGAGGTTTATATAGGCTGAAGTAATGGGATTGCTTTATGTTTAGGAGAAGTAGCTGTTTAGTAAGTGATTTGTTAAAAAGTTACTATTTTTGGCACGGTTAAATTGTATATGTCTGCTTAAAATTCTGTTCTTAGCTCTTGGAGGCCTTTGTTTATGAACAGATTACAAAATTTTTCAACGCATCATCCACATTTCAGTCATCATCCACAATTACTGAAATTTCAGTGAATAATTATTAACACATTGAGGATTTACAAATATTTATAGTTTTCTCAATTCRTATTTTCAAATTCTGAGTACTAATTCATCATCTCAAAGTAAATTTTGAATTATCCRCCATTAATATATATTTCCAATTATGTTTTCAGGGCTACATTTTAAGCTGTAGAATTCAGTTGGAGCTTTACACATAAGAGTAAATAAAACTAGAGGGGTTTACCTTACTCTCCATCAGTGGCATTTGCAAYGGTGAAGCTTGAGTGCCTAAAAACTAACAGTACAAATATTTCATCAAATTGGAGCTTTGAAATGGAATGAATAGTGACAGGACTTATTTTCCTATGACAGATACCTTAGCAATTAGCATTCAACTGTTGATTGATATGTTATTTAGTGGCATTTCAAAGAAGTATGAGGCTGCTTACAGATCTTGGGCAGTTTTCTGTTTGTTGGTTGATTGTGGATGGTCCTGGTTTACTTTTCTTTGCCACTAATATTGCAAGCAAAACAAACTGTTGTGAACCAAAGACAAAGTTACTCCTGGAAGCTTAGGGAATGGTGTCTTCCTTCCAGCCACCTCCAAGGAAAAAAAGAAATCCTTGGAGAGCAAAGCAAGAGCTAAGTCACAGCTTTTGTCCCCTGCTCCCCTTATTTACGTATTGGCTGTGCTGCAAAAAAATCCTTCCTTGAACAGAGTTTTGTCTCACCAGCACCCTTAAAGCATGCAGGGATAAACTTGACTAAGCTGGACTGAAGTGAAGTCTGGCACACACAGCTTGGAGTTGGCCTAGCTGGTGATATGGATGTGGCAAACTGGATTACACCACGAGCTCTGCTTTCTCGCTGTCCTGAAACATACATACACATATATACACACACACACAAAAAATGCTTTCTCACACATCTCATCAGTGAGTAGATCAGTGCATTTTAAGTAGGTGAGGTTTTGATATCATGTAATCATGTAGAATTTGAGAAAAGGGCCTTTGATTGTAGTAATATGTAATACTTCATTTAATAATAGGTAATACATGTGCATAAATGCTTAACATGCAGAAGTTATTTTTGTTTTGTTGGGCAGTAATTCTTGAGTCTTACCAGTTTGCRCTTCTTGCAGAGAAAGCAAGAGTGCTCATTTCTCCGTAGAAAATTTTGTCCTGTTTYATGGGTTTATTAGTAGGGAGACTAGGACAATGATACTGGAAGTTTAGTTGTATCTGTTTTAATTGGATCAAGAAATAATAATTGTTTCCTTTGGTAACTATTACTATATGAGGTATATGAGAATTAAGTATGTTGCTTCTCTGCTAGTTAGGAAGATAAATATTACAGAAAAAGGAAGTATCAAAAATAAATGAAAAAATGCTTTRTGATGTCAAGAAATGTCATTACTGCTCAGTTTTCATTTTAAATTTTTAAAGGAGTTAAACACTTATTTAACTTCATTCTAACTGTATTAAACAACTAATAGAATAGACTGGGAAATCTCATTGTATTAATTAAATGTAACAATGGTACTCTATCCAGTAGAGAGATAAAATTTGAATAAATATATGGTTTTCTTACTTGTTATAGAAGAAGAAATTGTATTTTCAGCAATTCTTCTCCTTGATAGCAATTCTATAGATGGATTTGCCCTTTCACTCAGGATATTTCCATCTATTTAATTATTGAACAACCACAGCCTTACACAGTCTTGTTAACAACTATGTTAATAACTCTTCATGTAAATTAAGAATAAAATGTCCTTTCCTTACCTATTATTATAAGTTATAAAAATCAAAACCAAAACGAAGGCAAAAAGGAGCCACAAATTAAAAARTCCTTAATTTATGTACATCTCCTATCAATGCAAAAGCATTTTTCACTTCTTCAGATGGGGATAAGTGGCTGTGATGAAGCTCTGATAGCCAGGCTGTTCCTTGCTTCAKCTGCAGTAGTAAAGGGGAAGACCTCACTAATTTTAATTTGGGAGGAGGGGCATCATACCTAATCTAGAGTCTAGGCCTTCCTCAAGCATTTCAGTTAGCTCAGCTTGCATGTAAATGCATTCTGAAGAGTGCTTAGCATATTTCTGGTCATTTTATCTTCATTTAATGGCTTGCTTGTAAATCTCCATGCCATCCTTGGTGCAATTTTGGAGCRCTCTGTATTCTATTGGCATCTTCTCTGGGTGGGTGTAGGTTTGTGGGAGTTGGGCAGCAGAGAGGTCAGCATGCCAGCCCACCTTGTAGAGGAAAAATTGGGTGGATTTGTTTTGGGTCCTTGAGTATCAGCTGTGGTGCAGAATATATCTGGAACAACTTTTGGCTGGTGAGACTTTTTGGACCATTGTGTTTGCAGACACAGAAGTGGCAGAGGTGGCAGTGCTTAACTGGCTTCTTGCAGGAACAGTGGAATTTTAGTAAGGTGCAAAATACAGAGCAAGAGGCTGTCTTGAAGTGTGTTGAATACATAAAATATGTTTATATATATGCATATATAACACAATATRTGCTTAACACATTTGGGCATTTTCAGTGTTCAGATAAGTGGTCAGGTTTTTAAAAGAATTTCTACTGTAATTACATTTGCAAAGAAACCCAAAAATTCTGACTGGTTGGATTTGATACTTTAAATATTTGTTCAGAGATGACTGTTTCATTAAAGGTCTCCTATACCTTGTGTATACATTTTGCAGAGAAATGTAGAGGCAATACTTAATGTCAATGGCCAAGRATGGTAGTTTACCAAAAAATAGTCAGGGATAGGAAGAACACACACAGTCTATGGTCTTTGTTACATATAGCAGCTCTCAGAAATGCAGTTAATGCATTTTAATCACCAGGCCTAATTGCAGTTTGTAAAGTGAAGGTGACAGCTAGTAATAGCATTGGGGAAAAAAACAAACAAACAAAACAAAAAAACCAACCCCAAACCCAGCTGCAGTCAAATACACACTATGGAAGTTAAAAAGAGCTGCTTACAATGTAGGTTAAAGTTTATGTTCCTGGAATAAATAATGAATTAAGGAACAAGAACCAGATTTAATGCTCACTTTAGTGCCATTAGAACTGAAAATGATGTCCAGGAATACTTAGAAGTGAGGTGAACACTTGCTTGAACCGTTTAATAAATGTCATCAAACATCACTGGATGTATGTGCCACTTTTCAGAATTATATGGAAAGCTGTGCTCATGTACCAGAGCTGTAGAGATGTGGCTGCTTGAACACTTGCACAAGTGAACATCATGTGGGTGAATGTTTTGCCTCTATCACAGCCAAGCAGTTGCAGACCTCTGATTTATCTGAAGGACAGAACCCAATGCAAAAAGTTCAGTACTTTAACCATGGGTACCCTTGMAAATATTTGTGTACGCCTTGTGTGCTTGAATTGGTGCTTTGGGTAGTCTTAAGATACATTTCACTTCAATACAAACRTTGCAAAATTAGAATATGGATGCATTTGAAAAGCACCTCCTGATGACTTTTTTAATGTTTGCAAGTTGCTTCTGAACCATCCCATTGATRTCTTTTTTCTAGTAGTCCTCTGAATGTGCATAGAAAGATTAYTGATCAGATTTCTAGCTGAATTTCAATGTTCTAGATTAAATACTAGTTCAACTTTTTATAACTGTGCATTGTAAGTGCACAGAATTTTAATACCTTAAATGTTTTTTGCAGTATTAATTAMTTCTCTAAAGCAGCATTTAATGTTAGAATAATTAATTCTGGAAAGTAGTATCTAATCTCAGCTCTAAAACTTGTAGAATGCTTATGTTTCTGACAAGGCCTGTAGGAAAAATCAATGCCAACTTTTAAGGGTTTTGRTCTACTACTTTCACTGCAATCATAATAACTGCGTGTTCCTTAGAATAGAAACATTTTCAAAGATGTGAAATTCTATGGAAAATATAAATTAAAATAACAGCTTGGRAAAGCTATTAAGCTTTACAGGCTGGTAAAGGGCTATAATTCCATAATTTACTTATTTCTTAGTGTTGGCATTATACTTGTTGCAGTTATTTCAATCTATATTGCTTAGACTGCCAAGACTGTAATCCTCACTAATGAGAATAATCCAGTAACATGCATCATTTCAGGCAATGACACTGATTTTTCACCTCCTTCCAGCCAGGATGGTGACATGCCTGCCCAATGTCTGTGAAATAGGAAAGTACTTTCTTTTYCTTCTTTYTTTTTTTTTTTTTTCCCTGTACATGCAGTATTATTTTATTTATATTTTTCAAAGTTGAAATACAAAGTAGGTTCCTCTCTGTTCAAGCAGAGTCCTGTACTACAAGGAGTGCTGTGGGGAATGTCTTGACAGTTCAGTACATTGAAAAGTAGGTGTACATCTCTTCCATTTTAGAATAAAAAACCAGCAGACCCTTAAWTGTTCACCTTAAATCGAGTGCATTTTAATAAATCAACAACCAAAAGGAAGATGACTTAACTGTTTCTGAGACAGTAACCTTTTTCAATTTTTTTAAATATGTAAGTCCTGATGATGACCCATCTTATTGGCTGGTTGAATGTTACCTATTTTGTGTGAGGTTTATGTTGTAGAAGCCAAGGATGACAGTGAAAAATACTCAAATATGTGAAGCAAAGAGTGTGCATTTCTCTGACTAGTACCCATCTAATATAGTTACAACTCTCTTACAGTGTGAATGCACTTCTGTAGAGAAAAAGTGCATATTGTCCTGTCTCCATGTACTAACCTAATTCTTTTTTATTGTGTAAATAGTTGCTTCTTCTTGAAGATTAACTTCAGCCATATTATTGTCAGTTTTAAAAYTTTGCCTTCATATTGCTTCTTTATYGTGCTTCTTTCTCTGTCTCACTGAGTAGATAATTCAATATATTTGCTGTTAGCACTGAAATTTTTTTTCTCATGACCACACCTAGCTTAATGGTGAAATAGGAAATGTTAATTAAATTGAGTTTGTAGTCAGGCTAACTTTGCTTAGTCCAAAAAGTCAGTGTCCAATCAGTCTGTGTTTTGGGTAGTTTCTTACCATGGGTAAAACCTAGCAGGGGGAAAATATCTGCATTATATTCTATTAAATACTATGTGCATGCCTGATTATATAAACAAACAGAGTTTAGAAGCTGTCTTAAGCTTTCTTCTTGTCCTTGAGTATCACATTTGACTACAGTTGGAACAGAAATAATTTAAAAAGAATGCCTTTTCTTCATGCATAATGATCTCCTTAGCTGTTAAACAATTTATTRTGGAGAATTGTCTATTACCAAAGTTATTTTCTATTCAAGACCTAATTGTCAATAGAGGAAACATGTCAAAGACCTGAAATTCATTCAATTTCCTTATTACTGGGACTGTAAAATAGAAGCATGGAAAATTTTAAGACTTCCATTTACATTGCTTGAAATGTCACAGTCATGCCAATTTGACCTTTGTAAGTTGTTTTGGATTAATTGTAAATCGTTTGCATGTTACTTTTATTAATGTAGGTGCCTGCTGCATGATTTTCAAGTTCTTTCATTGTAAGAATGGCAGTATTTGTAATTTCCAARACTGCTATTTGGTTGCAAACCCTTTGGGTCCTGCTGTGATGTTAGGTGGAGCCTGAATGTCAAAGAACCATTGTTTCTGACAGCTAATCAGATATCCAAATGATTTAACCTCTGTGTGTCATTGTCATCAAGCTGATGATGCTGATGAAGAATGCCTGACAATTAGTGATGTAGAAATACCAAAATAACATAGACAATATTTATGTGGTTGCTAAGTTAGTTGTGAGGTGTTGGCTAGAGGAGTAGCCAACTCATTCCTCACTTCTCAAAATTCTTGGAAATAACTTTCTTTTTGGTTCTTTGTGTTGGCCAAAGAATATTTGTTTGTGAGCTGAGTAAAAGGAGCAGAATACTGCAGTCATTCTGGTTTTTTGATCCTCATGCTCACTGAATTAGCCTAAAGACCCATTGCATGGTCGATGGTAGATGCCAGCATGAGATTCACACAAYATTTTGAGTTGGAGGGGGCCCACAGGGGTCATCAAGTCCAGCTCTTAAGGAAATGCTCCACACAGAGACTGAACSCACAATGCTGGGTGTTATTAGCACCACAGTCTGACCAGCTGAGCTCATCTCAGCATCTGCATATCAGTAATTAGTTGTTACTGAAGCTAAACACTGCCTCAGGATACCTGTGCTCAGATCCATCTGAAKGCCTTCCCACCATTAATCTTTATAAATCTCCTTTTATCCTTTTACTCATTAGTCCCAAGGATTTTATATGCTCAGGAATTCTACAGTGTAACTGTGAACCATAGAGTGAGCAGGTATCCAGATTCAAATTATGGAGTGTGAAAACATTAAAGAAGCTGAAGTGTGTGCAAAGATGATGTATTATTAATAAATTAAAGGGGACATATGTAGAAAATAGGAATTATACCTGACTTAGGCAGAGAAAGAGGGTGTATATTCTCTATTGTGTTCCTATTGAACTGTTTTGTAGAATGCTATCTGAACTTCCTGAGAATTAACGTGTATAACATTTTTTGATTCAATCTAAACCATCATCCTCTGATTTCAGTGGATTTCCCTTGGTTCATGTGCAGGTTTTTAGTACCTGTCAAAGCCACAGTGTAATAGTTTCAGCTTTGTTGGGTGAGATTTTATCAATAGTCTTTTTAGCTGGATCCTCATTTCTTCTCTTTCCTCTTCCAGTAAGTTATGCATACATTTTAACATTCATTTTAAAGTATTTTTCCTTCTTTCCCTTCCTCTGCTGGCTTATGAGTTTTCTATGTGGAATATTTTCCAGTGGTCTTTTGTTCATCYTCCAAGGTAGAAGCCCAAACGGAAATTCCAATATCTATTCACTCTGTTTCTCTATTAGGATGAATGTGATCAAAATATCTATGCAGATTGATTAGGGTGCCTCTAAAAGGCATTAGGCTACAAAGAAAATTACTCTCCTTTACTGTTGCAAAAATATCGGTATAGAATGACAGTATGTTTCTTCAATGTAGTTTATGATCTTGTGAAATGTCACACTTGCCTTGAGTTGTCTAGACTGGAAAAGAACAGCTGTAAAAAGAATGACAAATAGATGTTTTTCTTCTTTTTCTGTACTGAATCTATATTAAGGAAACACAGCTCCTCTCAGTAGAGCTGATGAGTTGGCACTGAGTTGAAATAAAAATCGATGTTTATAATAGGTAACTGTCCTAGCATCAATACTAATATTTCTTAATCTTCCCTTAATGTTATAGATATGAAATTCTTCATTGCAAGCAGTTCYGAATGATGTAGTCAATGGAAAAAGCACTGGTCAATGCACAGAATACATACAGGCAGCAAATGTATTAGTTATCAAAAATGTTCATGTCTGGTACAGCCAGAAAATCCTACTTTCATTTGGGAGGGCATGAAATCTCCCAGGATTTCAATACAATTTGTTATTGCAAATATTCTTCCAACTTGCTCTGACAATGCCCACTTAATGAGAAGATGAACAGTACTCATTAAATCTAATTTCAATAAATATTTCACTAGTGCTTCAAATATTCTGAAGTGGAATAAGAATTTCAGGGACATTAAAAAATGTAATGATTTTATCATTCTAAAAATTGCTCCTCCCTTTACTTTCCCCCTTATCTCAGAGTGGAAAAAATACCTCAAAATATGGATAAGGTAATTATGTATATCCTCTTTCTTCCTTTCTGTCTTAGTGTCCCTGTCCATTTTATTTTTACCAATTCTTTCTACTCCAGTCTCCCAAGATAAATTTAAGATGTTGAGCTTTGTCCCCATGTATGGATGAAAAATGTGTTCAGCCCCAAACTGAATATTCAGTTCTAACAAATGCCAGTGCTCTAATGTCAGGTAGATGAATTTTGGACAGGATTTCTATTTAATTTCAGTTAGTTCTGTAGACAGCTTAAAAATAATCTGAGAACCTTATGCAAAGCCGTTATCTCGTGTTTAACAACACATTGCAAAGTATGTTGTTTTAGTGTTACCATAGATAATAAAATGTTCCTGAGCAGGACCAATGCCTGAGTGCTTAAGAAGAAGCACATCCTGTGATTTCCTCTGGGTGTCACAGGCTGCCCCCTCCCAGTGAGACACAGACTGCACCAGAAGCCAGTGCTGCTGTGTAATCTCACAGACAAGGGTGGTACTTCACCTTAAATGCTTCCCTTGTCTTCAGCAGTGTGATTTCTACAGCTCATACTGCCTGTTCTCTATAAAGATGGCTTTTTTCCCCACTGGTTGCTGGGTAAAGCATTGTTTGATCTATTGGTGGCTCTGGGCACATTTTCGAGTTCTAACTTTAATATATTTTGTCTTAAAAATTCTAAAAAGTGCATAATCTTTGTAACAGTTGTCGCCATCTTTGTGATGGAGTCTAAAACTCATTTCTGTTGTGCTCTYGTTTTTCACCATCTTAGAGGCAAAAGAGACAAACACCTCCCCCATTCTTCCAATTTGTATATTTTTGCTYTGTGTGAGAACTGAGCAGTCACTTTGCAAATAAAGCTGTGAAATGAGAAGTAGAAGCCTCAGAAAGAAACTGAAGGAAGAACAGTCTGCAATAAACATTGTGGCTGCTTGAAAGGTGCTGCTATTCAGCTGTTTAGAAATTCAATTACTCTATTTTTCTTTTCAGGAATATTTGCCCTTATAGGGTGTAGGGGATACACATTTAGCATTCTTTGTAATCCAGATTTTCTGTGAAGTGCTGGTATTTAGACCTATAGCTAGTTTGTATTAGCCTTCACCTGTACAGTTGGAGTTTTTCTAAATATGGGGTAATAMTGGAGAATCATGTTCAGTATGACAAACACTCAGATCATAATATGTGTATTTTTCAAAATTTAAGATCCTTCAGTCACTTATACAATTGAACCACTAGAAACAGAACAAAGTAGCTGCAAAAGGGGAAAGGGTATAGGGGAATTAAATCCTATTCTATTGGCTTCCCCCCACAATTATCACTATCAACAAGGGCTTTACTCTTTGATTGTCCTTTCTTTTCTACTCTTGGGAAGTGGAGGATGCTTGAGAGTGGTGAAAGGATGCCAAGAGACTTGACAACATGAAATCTGCAACAGTTCTTTTTGAATTAAATAAATCACAACTATAGTTGTGATTATACATTCAGTTGATAGATTCATCATTACTTTGTCTACTTCAGGTGAGGGGAAGCAGGAGTGGAACACACAGTTCACTTRCCTTTAATTTACACAGCTGTTCTTAGAGGCATGTGTTCTTTTCTTTCAAAGTTTCTCAAATGTTATATAAGAAAATGAATTCTAGCTGTGGACTAGTTGGTGCTGTCAGCTTTAGAATGACAGTATCTTCACCCTAAGAACAAGGGTGTGTGTATTGTAAACAATTGCATATTAACACCTTGGTCTCACTGATTGCCAACTTCTCTGATACATTCTCTGATGTCCCAGTGGCAGCTCCTCCTAATTAATTCAGACACTAATTGGGTCAGATGAAATAAAGTAGACAGCAGTCAGTCAAGCYGACTAGAACAGCCTGTTCTCTAACTGCTTTTGACAGAGGAACTAAAAAAGAACTTGAAATATTACAGAATAGTGGTAGCTACCACAGTGTACTTGGCATGGTTGTTTGCAATGAATATTTTAATACAAACTGTAACAAATGTTGGTCCCTCACATGTGGTTAACCCATCCTCCTCTGTGTTCTKCATGTGAGTGACATGAATTCTGAGAGTCTGTGACCATGTGAAGCATTTGCCTGATTATTTTTTTTTTTCCATACGAGCAAATCAGATAATCTGGGACAATATACATAAAAAAATCMAAGCAGTTTAAAGCTTTGCAACTCTGCATCACTAGGTGGCATTTGCTGAAAACAGAACAGCAATTTCATTTTCACATCAGAAGGTTGTTTGAAGCACTGGATACTAAAGTCACGTTTTAGACTCTGATTACCTGTTTTAAATCCTGATGCTTCATTCAGCTTCATTTGTTTTTAGCTGAAAATCTATAATTCAGAAAGTTTGTGGGGTCCTGTTTCCTGTTTTTGATGTGTTCTGCTCTGGCTGGCTCATGAGTTAACATTACTGTCCTTAGTCTCCTGTCCTCTATTGCTCATTCTGAACAAAAATAGTAACCTAGACAGTAAAAATCTCCAGCTAGTAAAGTAAGGACACAGCCTAACCATAAGCATTTATCTGCTTCTTTTTCCTGAACAAAACCAAAATGCCTGTGTAGTTTCATAAAGGTTATAAATATGAAAATTGAGGGTAATTTTATCTAGTTACATAACCTTGATTTTTTTATTTCTTGTAATTATTATCTGTTCTAGTAATACTTCCCATGCAGTGCCTCTGTCACAGCTTATTCTGAGACAGCCTGCTGATCAGCTAAATGCTGACCTCTCTTCCAAGGTTTAAAAAACACAAAAACCCCAAGAACTTACACCTCTCTGTCCTGACAAGCCAACTTCGGTGTTGGCCACAGCTCTTTTATCACAGTTTTTCTCCTCGCAGTGCATGGAACTCCTCTGGTGAAAACCATAAAGTCTAGAGCTGTTTAAAATTTTCTCAGAACAGGTTTCTTATGATAGGGGATGGGGTTTTTTGTTGTGTGGGTTTTTTTTGGTTTTTTTTTTTTGGTTGTGTGGTTTTATTTCTTGATTTTTTTTGGGTTTTTTTGATGACTGCTGAAATACAGGAGCTGCCAGTGCTGCTCATTTCTGGCCTGTAGCTTTTCCCCCAGTGGTGACCGGGACATTTGTAGCGCTGGGTTCTCTTTGAGCTGGCTGCTTAAACAGCAGCCGAGGTGAGAGCGCTCGCTTTCCCTTTGAGTTAGTTTCAGCAATTCTCAGATCCTTGGTGCACAGGAGTAACAGTGCTTGTTACAGGTTGTCACTGAGGGCGCAGTGCACACAAACCAGTTTTATTAGTGTCTAACCCAGGAGGATTTTCTGCTGCTGGCTGTTCAATAGGGCTCGCAGAGGGATGGCTGCTGCCAGCCACAGCTGAGTCTGTCCATCTGTCCTAATGGACTGTCCTTCCTSTGCAGAGTCTGGGAACACCCATGAGCTCAGAGGGGAGAAAAGGGGTTGATACTGATTCTCTCTGGCTTCAGTTAATAATTCCCATTTTCTCCAGGAAAGAATAAAAATGGATAAAAAGTAAGAAAATCTGAAACCAGAGTTACTACAGTCAAGATGTTTTTAATCTCTTTACCAGGTCTAGTCACTCTAAAAGAAGTTATAYGATTTCTTTTTTTTCTAAAATGTYAGTCAGGTTCTTTTGTTCCAGTCAGCCCAACAGCCAGCAAGGAGGCTGAGCAGCAAACATTGCCTCCTTACTCCGAGCACATTGTGATTCCTGCTAATCAGCCTTACAAGTTATTAGTTGTTTTTTTAAGATGAAAGGAGCAACCTATCTCTCAGGAGCTGGGGTAAAAATYGCAGTTCTGGGCTGTGGAGTTGCARTAGATTTTATATATAGCAATAATAACAATAGTAGTAAATCCATGTGGCAAAAAGTGTTTCTGTTACTTTATATAATGTCACATGATGTATCATCAGCATTTAACTTGTGCTTCTCTAATCTGTAAACAAGCAAAAAAATGTCCTGTTCAAATGAATCCATCAAGAAATATTAAGTATTTTCCCCATTTATACTCATTTGACAAGATGAATTTGGTGTTGACCAACTCCTACTTTTCTTTCACATTTTGGTATCACCAGTATCCTTCCCCATTAATTTAGTCCACTTTGTACCACTAAGAAGACTTATCCTGCAAGTCAATTTTGTTGCTTTCAACAACAACAAACAAACAAAAAACACTCAAAAACCCAAACCAACCAACCAAACAAAAAACCTAAATAACTCCAAAGCCAAACAAAAACTGGCAAAAAGACAAAACAAGCGAACAAACCCCCAAACCAAAAAGCTTTTAAGTAATCATTGGTATTTTTTCAAGGTACTTGGATGTACTGGCAACACGATTTCATTGGTGTCTGACTGTAAAAAAAATTCATAATGCAATTATATCAAATCATATTCTGCAAGTTCCAGAAAGCAGCAGTGGTTTCAGCTGATACAGCCCTTCTAACTAGCATGGAGGTTTAAGTGAAGACAAATCTATTACCTCATCTAAAGGTGTAATATGTGTTCTATAGTATTCAGAAAATGCTGTCATAACAATGGTATAGTGCTAAAATAGCATGGGCTTCTACTGAAATGTTAACAAGGATTCTTTTCATTTGTCAATATACCTATATAACATTGAGAAATAGATAAAAGAGGGGACACTACTTATACACAGGTGAATAGCCAAATGAGTAATTATATATTTTCATGTAAAGATAAGGCATAAACTGAACTCCTTTTGAATCACCAGCTTCTCAGGTAGAGGTAGGTTAGTTGTTTAAGTTTGAGCAGTTATTTATCGTGTGTAGAGAAATCTGATATATTGAAGCACTGGGGTTTTTTGGGTTGCATTTTACTAGTGATTTCCCTTTGGGAAAAATTTGCTGGATCCAAAGTAATTGCTGGTTAGAACATAATAAAAAGCCCCAGYAGACAAAACCAGTTGAGCTTGTGTTTACAGAGCTGTTAATAACTAGAACAGGGTATTTTTGGTAGAGTGTGGTGCAGAAGTCTTAAAAGTCCTTATCCTTGAAAGGGTAAGGCAGGKGTGGGTCACCAGCACTTGAGGCAGATGTCCTCACACTCAAGTGCTTTGTTCCAGCTCCTCAGGTCAAATCCATGGACATGGAGAAGTAGGATCAGTTCCCAAAGGGTATTTGTCTGTGGTGGACCAGAGGAAGACTAGGTCAACAGCTGGGAATAGAAATACAAGTGTATGAACTGGAGCTGAACACCCCATGTTTAACATACTTAAAATGTTCCAGAAATGTGAGCTGACATTCTGTTTCTTTTCTTTTTTAATTTCATAGGAATTTTTTATATCCKGCTTTTGTCTTTGGAGTTCCATATGCTACAGTTTATTTAGAGAAAAGGGTTGAGAGATGGTGGAGGGGAAGAAGGGCAGGGGGCAGTATACAAACATGAACAAATTACATTAATTTGTTCAAACATAGATCTATGTGTACATTTCACAGCTGCCCATTATTGTTTTAGGAGTCATATGTAGCTTGTTTGCATTATTCTGGTACTTTTGGATGCTAGTCAAATCTTTTTGCCTAAGCTACACATGCTTCAGTAGTTCTTTTGTTCAAATTTACTGCTTCCCTGCATTTGATCTTCTAGCTACTAGAAATCCATTTTTTTCTTTCCAGAAAGGAAKTGTTTATCTCTTTTACCCATCTCATTCCTTCTTTTCCATAGGTCTTTTGCCCTTTTTTCCYCCACAAGCCAGGGTAATTGTGTTTACTTCCCCTTCTGTCTACCCCTCACCCCTTCCTCATTTTTCTTTTTTTTCTTCTTGCTCTTTTTGTTGTTCTTGTTGGTTTTGTTTTCTTTCCTTTTTTAATCTTTCCTTCTGTTCTACACTGGCAGTCTGTCGTGTTCTTTATCCTTTGTTGCTCTTGTTCCTTTTTTACATGACATCCATACTGGTCCTCAAAAGCACTCAGTAGTTTTTCTCTAAATAGCTAATTAGTTAGAGTTGAAGAGTGAGACCTAATTTAAACTCTTGCAGAGTCTTAAAGAATTAAAAAAATAGGAAAAGTCAGGAAGCAGTTTCCCTAAAACATTGATAATGAGAGAACAATTCCAACTAACATTATAAAATGAGAAAAATAAAAGTTTTCCTCAGCCTGACATTCAGTCTAGGCACGGTAGTTCAAGAGTTCAATCTGCTACACCAAGCTGTGAGTAGAAATCTTGTAGGTTGGGTCTTACAGATATCCTCTTTTTTGTCCTCTGATCGGTAAATAGCATCCTTCTCTCCAAGTTCCTCTATTTGAAGGAAACAGGGGGAGCAAAGTCTTTTTTCTTAGCAATACACCTGTCTATTTCCTAAATTTACCTTGACTCTTATCTAACCTTTCTCAGAAAATTTTAGTATTCTATTTTTCGTGGCATTTAGTTGTATTTTTTTTCTTTAAATCTATATTAACAAGGGCTTTCAGTGTTCCATTTCTGCCGAGCATTTGAATAGGTTCATCAGTGTTTTGAAAAGCCTGAGATGGTTTGATTATGGTGATTTGACTCTGGTTCTACAGTAAAGTCTCAAGAGGGTAGCACAGGGAACAGAGAGTTTTAACAATATTCAGATTAAGTCAACACACTGCTCATCAGTGTATTTATAGAAGATGGACAAAGAATTGCATGTTCTGTATTGCCTTACATGAGCAATAGACTTAAATTCTTTGTCTGTCTGTCAAAGCAGCCTATTGTATTTCCTGTCAGCTTGTGAATGTCTTGGATGACCTCAATGACTAAAAATCAAAGCTAGTCCACTCAAATATCATTCTGTCATTGTGTTGCATTGATTTCTTCTTCCCCCCTCAGATAAGCAAGAATAGGAAGGGAACATTTCTCAGCAGCTGTAGTTACTGGCAGAGTATTGTCACAATGTACTGAAAACCTCTAAGAATAGTGAGTCGATGGAGCCAGAGTATCAATAATGTGACTATCTGTGGCCTCTCTTGTTCCTAGTACTCCCACCATTGCTGGTACTCACTCCACTCACTGAAGAAAATGCTGACCTTTTCTCAATCTGCATTGTTTGGCTGCTGGAAAATCAAATAGCAATTTTGATGGTTTTATTCTCTAAAGTGCAGTGTTCCAATGAACCTGCAGCTGCCATGAATGAGGGAATTGACCCCTGCCTTAAMACCATTGTTTCAAAGTTTTCACCACTATATGGGAATTCTTTTCGTTCTTTACTTCCCTTTTCTTTTTTCTTTTATTCCTTTCTTGCTTATGGGTTCTGGTTCTAGACAAAACATAACTATTCAATTATTAATTACCTAACTCAGGGCAACACTGGATAGCAGAATAAAATATCTTCTTCCCCGTTTGTGTTCCTGSACCTGTGATGGAATTGCTTGCTGAAGGCTGCATAGAATCTATCCCACAACTGAGCTTCCTATCACTGCTGTCTTCAAGTGATTCAAACACTACAAATGTCACATCATCATTGACATGATAATGACAATGATTTTTTTTTTTATTTGAAATTGAAGTTTAGAATCTGAGGAGATGGATCATTTCCCATACTCCTCATGTTACCAGTACCATTTTGTTGAATGTCTTCTGATTGTAGAAATTGGAGTGCACTTACTCTAGAGAAAAATTTTCTAAGCCATTTGCTTTGGAAAACACAACCTGGATCTGTGGAAGGCTGAAGATGCAGTCTTCATGTGGCAGTAGTAAGAGACACTGTCGAGTCTCCATCCTTGGAGATAATAAAAAAAACCCACACTCAACAAGAGTCCTGTAAAATGTGGTCTAGGTGGCCTTGCTTGATTGGGGCACCTGGAGCAGATGATATCCAGAGGTACCTACAGCCTCAGCCATTCTGTGAGTCAGTGAAAGAAATATTTATTCAGGCRTGTCAAGAGTTGAGAGGTTAAAGATCTTCTAGAAAAAAGGGAAGGATGCRACAAAGTGAAAAATTCCTTCTCCCTGCTGCATGTTTTCTATGGGGAAGTGGCTTTTATTGTATAAATGGAATGATGTAGTGACATACATAGTGTATGTTTCTGAACCTTGGTTCATTTTKCAATCTTCTTGGTATTGCCCAGATGAGATTTTTTAAAAGTATTATTTTTTAGTGATTTGTTAACAATTCTGTATATTTTCAGACTACCATCTAGAGTATACTGATATTTAATTTTTTTTTCCTGTTACTATTTTTTATTTAATATAAACATGTGGAGGGGGTAGGGTGGTGTGGAAAAATAAGAGTAGTAAAAGGTGTAGTTTACTAAGAGATGACAACATAGTATTGGACGTTTTCTTGTAGAAGACAGATGGGAAATTCATTGGAGTGGTAGGTTGCAAACATGAGCTGYTAATTATATTAGGAAAGTTGTATGGTGACCAATTGCCATTATTAATAGCGTCTTTGTTCTGTTGAATCATGATTGTTCCTAAGCATCCTTCAGTGTGCCAYGTGTCTCTATTAGCCTTGCTGCCTGATTAAGTGCCAGAACTGTCCTTTGTCAGATGATTAGCTTCATTAATGCTGCACTTTCTCTCTGGGTCATAATTTATTATGAGGCCTAACCTGGACTAATACTTCAAAAGTCAAATGTGCAGTTAAGTAATCTGAGAGGTTTGCATTCACAGTTTCAAAGCTGGGTGCTCATCAGAACATGTCTGTGAATGCAYGGTAGTTAAAACGAGATCTGGTCAGTGGTGCTAGAGGCTCTAGGGCATGAAAATCAGGTGAGTTTTACTGCTCAATATATTTTTTTTTTTTCTCGAAGGGTTTTGTAGACCTCAGAGCATTTACTTTCTGAGTTGATAACCTACAGAAAATGAGGTTGAGCCTGTTCTGTTCAATGACCATCAATTTGAGAAAAGCATTTTTGCTATGGGAAGGGATCCCATTGTTATTGCAATAAAGGAATTCAGGATCCATGCAGTGTTTAAATCTAACCTGAAGACCGTACGCAATTCTGCAATTCTTTCAGCTTGAAAGAAAAGAAATAAACATACCGTCTTACTCTTTGAACAGGTGAAGGAATTACCTGGCCTGGCCATTTGATTATTCTTGTCTCATAGTAAAGCACCTCCAAGGACATTCACTGGCTCACTGCTGAAGGATCTCTTATAAACACAGCATTATGAAAGTGGCAGAGGAGTGCTCTTGGCATGTTTCTGCAGCACYTAGATAAATGTCATTCAGCTTCCACATGGAGCATTCAGTCCATAAATCCGGGCTAAGAGAACATCTCTTCGTAAAAATCGTGTTTACAATGGGGAAATCATGCCATGCATAACCAAAAGATTGATTCATTTTTAGGTTAGGAAGCTGTCACTAACAAAYTGTTGTGGTATAAACTTGTCAGAGCAAGCACCTAGAGATGAAAGTGCTTGCAATGATCTCTGTCTAAAGATAGCGGCAGTGGAATAGGTTTGTGTTTACAAAGTAGCAGAGCATTGCCCGGACTTTGAAGAAGTTTCAAACATTGAGATTGTGGAGTTGACTCTCATTTTTCTCAGGAGACCCTGGTTTTTATTAGCACAGTGGACATGAATAATTGGTGACTAGCAGTTAAACTTGCATATATCTTTATGGGAAAACAAACAAACAAACAAAAAGCCCTAAAACAARCAACTCACTCTGCTACTAAATATGCTGTTACAGCTGCCTGGGGTGGAGAAGCAGAAGTTTGAGCAGCTTAAGGAGGTATTTTTGTCTCTTTCCTTTTCCCTGCAATATATCACATAATATTGTTTGAACTGTTTGGAAAAGGTGATTTTTTTCTCTTTTTCCTTTCCCTTGCTAAATGCCACATTATTCTTCAAACCCATTTGCATTTGGCAGTTTTAGCAGAGATGATTAAACAGAAGCTGCTATTTATGTGTAATATTTTATATGAAGTTGCTGAAGAAGTTTGTAATATAACATCAGATTGAATATTTATCTTCTACCAGCAAAATGTATCTTTCTTCTCTCATCTTCTGTGAACTGCATGAGGCTGGAATGATACAAAACTCATATAATAAACAACTTACAGTCAAAACAGAAAGAAGTGTTGCTTGTGGGGAAAAATAAAATTTTTAACAGCTTTAGCATCATGTTTTACCAAAGGCATGCATCTYCTTCACATGCTATTGCTTTTAGATGAGTCTCTTAACTATTCAAGGATTACTTTTAGCCAAAGGATGAAGCTGACGGTGTTATTTGGGATAGATAGAAATAGAATTCTAGAAAGTTTATTGTAGCAAATACTCATATATATTAGTGACAGAAGTTTCTACTTGTGCTATTGTGTTGTCTTTTTTTTTTGCTCAAGATCATCTGAGCTCAGAATATGCTCTTTCAAGCATGCAGTACTTCTTTATAATGCTATAGTAACTTTGCAAACTAGTATTTTTTTATGAGTATATTGTATCTTTGAAACTGGAAAACATTCTGGTAGTAAAGGTATGTTTAAAATGATATTGAGGTTTTAAGAACAAAAGATACATTTGTATCAAAAAGATTTTGTCTTGTCTTGGGTCTTTGGACAGTTGGAGGGAGGGAAAGCAAAGAACATTATTAATGCCATGTATTTCTCTTCTAGCTTGTATATACCTGCCACTCAAATTTAGCTGAATCCATTAATGTTATTAATTGTTATACATTTCAGAAGGGAATTTAATATCCCTTTTTATTTAAGAAGTGTAGAGAATTTTACTGCAAACCAAAAAGGCTGCATTGGATGAACTTTATTTAGTATTAGCATTCTGCACCCTTTTTCCACATATGCCCTTCAGTTCTAGTTGAGGTTGATTTTATTTTGCCAAGYAAAGAAATCTGTCCTTTATATTTCAGGGATGATGCCTACTAGATCTTTTTGAGGAAATGCTTAAAAATTGTAGTCTAAAATATTTTTTCTCTTTCAACCTATATAAAATACATCAGAATTTTACCTTTGTTTGTCCAGTTCCATTMAGTATCAAGATTGTACTTATAACTTAGAGAACTCAAGGCCTAAAATAAATCMTCTCCCTCTACAAAGATTTCATATTAAAGAATTGAAAAAGAATTTCATGTGTGGCTGAACAAATATATGTGTGGGTTTGTTTTKRTTTTTTTCTTTTTCCACTGGAGGAAAAAATAGACAACAATTTGTGACAGGTAAATAGCTGCAAGTTAAAAAAGGCATATGGCACATGAGGGGCTGCCAATGGAGAACTATTGTTGAGTTTCAGAAGGTTTCACTTCCTCAAGCAATTTGAGGAGGCACATATAATGTTATTTCAAGTACTTYTCTACTGTAGAAGAGTTTTCTGATGCCAAAACCATCAGATGACATATTTGGGGTTTTTTATACCTATATGAAATTAAAAATTAGAATGGGGTGTTTCAGATCCTGCTGCAATATGTTCTTTTCCAGGAGAAAAGAAACCACAGGATAGGTCAGTAGAACTAGGGATATAGACCCTGGCTATGAAGGGGACCTTTAGACCTTCTGAATGTGTTGATGCAATTTTCAAAGAATAGATTAAAAAAAAATCCTGCCTGTGTTTGAAGTATTATTAGTAATTTACAATAAACCAAAACGGAAACATTAATGAATAATATTGCATTATTTTGTTGAATAATTCTAATGAAGTACTTTCCTTTTCTCTGGCAGATGAACGGGAAGATGTTCAAAAGAAAACTTTCACAAAATGGATAAATGCACAGTTTGCTAAGGTAATATATTTTTTACTTATTGATGAAAATAGCTTTTGTATATYTAAAAAACCCAAAGAAACCTGATTTTCATAGTGAAGCTTAGTTTTCAATATAACAGTTCCAAGTCTCAGATATTGCTGAAGGCAGTTGATGGATTTATAAGAAAAAGTGTTTGAGCTTTATTGCTTTGACTTCATCAGTGATTCAAATGTAGGAAGCCATCCTTTTTTTAAGGTGTTCTCTRCCTCAATTTACTTTGCCTTTTCTCAAACTAGTGATGCACCTGTATTACTCTTTGTTGGATTTCTTTGTTATGTTTCTAATGTACAAAGGAGTTTCCTCTATTAGACTTGTCTGTTCTTGTTTCTAATTGCAACTGCATCTTTAATAAAACTGGATGAATTGGGCAAGAGCAAGGTCAGAGATAAGAGGTGTAATCCAGTTAACAAATTATGAAAGCAAATTATRATATGTTTTGATATAGTTATTTTTGAGACTGGTAGATCATAAATGGAGTGGGGAAAAATAACACCAAATAGCTAATTTATTTAAAGCATGCTCTCCTGGCAGTGTATAATGATTTTATCTTTGATACTCARGAAAAATTCTGCCTGAGCTATTAATTTGTTGAAACTTTTTTTTTTTTAAATCCTGGAGGATAATGACTCAAATTTATTTGCCAGTAATACTAAACAAATCAGTCGTATCATTTGTCATTTTACAATGAAATAGTAGCTGTGATGTATCTTCTCTTTCGTCTTGTTTTTGATTGTGTCCCATCTGATTCTACTCATTAAAAAAGGKGAGTAAGATTATCTGAATACAACCACCATAATGTTGAAGAACCTGCCTAGSACTGGTTTAGTTCATTAAGGAGTCCCACAGACTTTTTTTGTGGTCTAGCACATTTTCTAATACTGATTCAAGTGACTTAGCACACATTTGTTCTCGGCATCTTTGCAGCAGAGTTGCCCAGCAATTTGAAGGACTGGATCAGGATGAAATACTGTCTTGAAGAATGATGAATTACAAGACAACTCTGAAGTGTTATGTTTAGGACAGCAGTAAAACATCTGCATACAGAAGCGGGGGAGAAAGCTGGGCTAGTAATAATGAAGCAAATGAAAGCTCTGGGAGCTGTGTTAAATCATAAATAAAATGAATCCACAACATGGTACTATTGCAGAGAAAAAAAAAACAACTTTAATATCTTTGTGATAATGGAAGTGCTTCATAGAGGGTGAAAGATGTAATTATTTTATTTTTCTTGGCAAAAGTGAGATTTTAGCTCAAATAATTTGTAATCTTGCTTTTTTCGTGTATGAATAAGTAGCCACAGCAACCATCATCTGATATAGCCTAATTTGAAATGTATTAACTTTTAGGCCTTTTTATGGTCACAGAAATAGTTGTGGAAAATGAAGAGTAACTGTTTTTCTTCTATATCTACAGAAAATGTAATAYTTCTAGAGCATTGTTTTCTCAGAAATGATTATTTAATGGGATAGCAAAGCTGCAATTACTGAGGAAACTTGGACCAAGTCTGCAGAAGAATAAAAAAATTATGAAAGGTTTAGAAAATATCTATCAACAYATGCTTTTAATGTTAGATTTGACTCATTCATCTGAAAGATCTAGAGKCCTTTCCTCCAATTCTAATTTTATTAAGTGTAGTTTAATGGTGTTTAGGTACTTTTTACTTGAGTTGTATAACATYATTTTTAGTTGCATGTGAAAATGCATTTGTAAACATATATTTGTAGAAGTACTAATCTCTCTCTACTTCATTTGGGCCCTGAGGAAAAAACCCTGAACATTATGATTCAAGTTTTTATTTGCCTGAAGCATGACCTGGGTTTTTTGGACAGGGTGTTCTTATTTCAGCTATCAAAAAATTATTGATCTTTAAATCTTGMAGAAATTCCTTCTTTCTGGGATTTTCAGGACAGAAATGGAGGAAGTCTTGCTGTGTAGTCCCAGGACAGTGTTTCTCCTCTTCTAACAGTTCAGAGAGGTGGCCTTCAATACATGAAGGTGGATTTCCATGKAAAAACTAGTTTATCCCTCTTCTCCTGACTTGTTTGCGGTGGTTCAAATCCATCTCTGTTTCTAGCTGTGGAATCGATTTCAGTTAGCAGGCTACTCCTTGTTAGTGATTTCTCATCATTCTTAGCTTTGTGAAAGTGCTAAACGAATTACTTTCATTGCAGAATTGCTTTTTATTCAATCCTATGTAGTTCTAGGTGTGCTGTCTTGAGTAGATTAGCCTACAGGGTTGGAATTGAAACAGAGAAGTGTAAGACATCATTCATTTCTCTTATTTGTGAAAAGTGAAACCCAGGTCACTAATTAACTGTAAAATATTTAGGGTTAAATGAAATTATGTTAGGTAATTCTCTCTCATCCACTACCTTACATATGCAAACCCCCCCCATTTTTATATCATCAAAATAAAACCCACTTCTAAATATTCTAAATCTTCTTTTTTTTGTTGGGTGAATAGTGTATTTCTCCCCAGAGAGCTGCATTACTTTCCTAAAAATTCAGTGTCTAGAGCACCTGTGTCTCAGTGCATTTATTCTTGGACTGAGCTTTCAAAACACTCAGATKTGCAATTTATTTCACATACCTTGTGATGTAAATACAAATAATGCTTTAAAATGTGAGAAGCTGTAAAGAATTGCAAAAAMTAATTTTTTAATTTATGTGCCAACAGCATAAGTTGAGAACCCACWTATAATTTTTGCCTGTGGGGGAGGAGAGTTGTCCTTCCTCTGGCCATGCCCACAGTGACTTTCATCATGGATCATGTGGAGCTGCTTCACTCAGATGCCTCAAGTTTAGCAGTGAAGTCTGATACCTCTTAGCTGTGGAGTCAAATCCCTAACACAAAATCCATAACAAACTTACAGCCACACAATTTTGACAGTTTTCTGTCTGAGATGTGCAGAACCTAAAACCTCAGGAATGTTGCCAAGAAGTCTGCGAAAGGGTATCTAGGAAAAAATAGAAATGTCACTAATATTTTAATTGCTGTGGGTGGGGCTGTGTCTCTCTTGAGACTTTTTTTAGCAAGTTGGCCAGGGTGCTCTAAACCAAAAAAGTGGGGAAAATAAATTTTGCAGGTCCCTCCTACAGTTGCTCAAAAGGGCAGGTTTCTCTCTAATTCTTACTTCTTTTGCTAGCCAGAAACTAGAATATGTAGAAAATCTCGGCCTTGAAAATTACAGTATTTGACTCATCTATAAGAAAATCAAAGTTTCAGTAGGAAGGGCCAGAAGTTGGCTTTCAATGTTTGTGAGATAAAAAAGTACATTTAAAGTATAAGAGAAGTGGGAGAAGTTGATCCAAGAGACCTCTCTTTTCCCCTTTGCAATCAAGACATGGAGTGTGACTTTCTTGAGTGAACCTTCTTGGTTTACCATCTAAATGGCATGCAATAAGTTCAAGCTTAAAGCAATTTTAAAAATGTGGAACATAATAATTTAATATCATTTTATTCAGAAAGAAGGTGTTTTTTTTGACCTCAGACGAAGTTTATTTATAAAATAATGAAGTTCTGCAGGGTGCACATAATGATATTAAAGGAAAGTATTATAACCTAGTTTTTAATAATAGAACTGTAATTAGAGCTCCCACTAGAGATATGTCTGGTCCTGGGTATGACAGTTTTTTCTCAGATACAAACTTTTAAAATTTGGTATAACTGAGATCCTGAACTATGTGTTTTAGGAGAATGCAAATCTGTCACAGTCCTGCAAAGGTGACAGCTCTCAGCTAAGACTTGGGAWCACACACAACAATTACTTTAACAGTGACTGTACCACATTATAAATGATTTTATGTTGYTTCATATTTTTGTCCCTATTGCATAATAGGCTTCAAAACAAAAAGCGCTGCTGAAGATGGGAATACTCTTTACTTGCATAGAGGAAAGAACTTGTATATGCCAACTAATTCTGTAAGGAAAACGTGAAAATTCCAGAARAAAAAAAGKTAAAAATAAAAAAGAAACTCCCAACCCTAAAAAGGAAAGAGTAAATGTCTTTGACTAAAGAAAGATGGAAAATTTTGTGTTCCCTCATTATAGAGAAAGTATCTCAAATWGCTGACAATTTTAATATCAGCAGTAGAAGTATCTGTTGTTAGTAGAGAAGAGAACATGAGCTAATAATGGTAAACTTTGGCAGTTTGAATTTTAGGGTATACCCTTATGGTTAGCTTGAAGTCAAWGCTTAGCCTTTAAGAGGGTTTCATAATAGTTTGTGAAGGAGCTTTCAGTGTTTTAATTAATCTATGATAGCAAATAACAGATGTTGATAAAATCACTTGGAAWTTCAGAGATTTAAGTAGGTTTTCCTCCTTTCTGCTGCAAAAGAATCAAAAGTTCCCCTACACAGTCAAAGAAGACATAATCTATGACACTGGGTTTTTTTCTGGTAAACACTGTAATGATTAATCTCTAACTGGTTAGGAACAAGTGGCAGAAAATAAAGCACATTAGGTTTGGGGAGGAAAAAAAGTGGATAATTTTTTATGGTTACTTTACCTCATGCTTGGATTTTCTTCCTTTTGTTATTGAAGAATCAGAATATGAAAATAGATTAATAGGATACCAAATGTTGCGTTACTTATCTCTATGGAAAACAAAGATCATTTGATAGTTCTCCTTTTTGTGGAGAATTTAAGTTGTGAAAAATGGCACTTTTTTATGGGCAGATGGAAACATGATGGTGACTGTAGAATTAGATCCCATTCTTGTGTGATCATGTGAAGAAACACAGTAATGATGCAATGTATGCCAAAGAAAGGTTGATAGTTTCATTTAAAATATATGTGGCTAGTAAATAACAGTCAGCAAAATGAAATACAACTTTTACTAATGCAAYTGTTTTGAATAGCAACTAAATAGTTCAGTCAAGTGTTATATGCAGGGATRAAGGGAACACACAAGAGGGCATTGCTTACAGGTTTAGTCTAACTACATAGCAGTTAAAACAACTTCATTACTCAGGGTTTGTATCATGGCAGGTGTGGTGATGGTCTCGGTTCTTTTCACCTTCTTGAGCTCGTGAACAAGCTGAAATACACATTATTCAAGACTCTTTAATGGTCTCTTGTTATTGTAGATGAAGTGCCTTCTGCACATCAGCCACCAGAAATGACTGACACACATGCATGGTTTGCTGGTCTTCTGAGGAAGTGTGTCAAACAGCTGAGGTCCAGAGAGACAGCACTGCCATAAGTCTGACATCCAATAGAGAAATTTACAGTGCTGCATTTGCTGACACACTTGCTCAGTTTTCCATGCTATCACTCACAATGACTTMAAATTAAAATAAATTTTAACAGCAGCTCACAGAAAAGTGGTTTCAGTGTGCAGACTCTGGGATGGGAGTAACTGGGTGAAGTTCTGTGAAGAAGACAAGAATAGTCTCATTTGTCAACTTTTTAAAGACTCTGCTTCCATGAAAATGTTTTTACCCCTCTGAACAATCTGTCTTTAGCCATATTTCTGGACAAGAGTAAACAACCAAGTAGAGGAGCTGAAGGGAGCGATGGAGTTYAGCAACAAATCACAAAACCACAGATGTAAATGTTCAATATTAGCTCTCTCCAAACTGCTTTCTTGACAGCTAACCTATATGTCAAATGAAGGCAGCTGCTTAGATGAGTGGATAATTGGTAGGAAAATTAGAATAAAATCCTGTACTTTGAGATTCTGATCAGTGTGCTCAAGCTGCACTGATGTCTGCTGGTATGTTATATTTTCTGGAATCAGAACAGTAGTTGCATATGCATGTCCATGAGACCAGAAAAAGATCTCTAGTTGTTCCAGGCAATAAAAGCTATCGGTAGGGTGTGCTGGTGTTGCAGAATTTCAGGTTTAGAATTGAGTTCCAGAGGGTACATCASTGATGGCTTTGCAGAACAAAACTTTGTCATTGTAGAGGAGTTMAGAGAARTTTGTTTGGATAGCTGTGGTGCTTTTAGCCATTTACAGAAAACTTAGTGACTGCACAAAAGCCTGTTGAAGAAACAAGGTAAATGAAAGTTTGTTTAGCTCCAGATTGCCATTAGATTGTCAGTGTTCTGCTGAATTTCACCAGAAAGAAATTYGTGCTCTGTTCATCTAAGGAGCACTAATTTGGAGACACATGCAAAGTAGGGTCAGGTATCACATTTAAGAACATTTGTGGAATTTTGAAATTGTATCTGTGATAAAACTTCTATCAGTTCTTTAAAGTTCACACATTAAAAATTAGTATGGTAGATGTTAGCTCAGTTAATAAWTTAAACATGAAAAATACCTTGTGAGCAGCCTCAGAGTTGTTTTTCTTTTGAAAGAAAACTCTCAGAAAACCTGATAGACTTAAAATTGTATAATTAGTGATAAATCTGATAAAAAAAATTGTTGGTATTTTTTTCTTATTGGTTAGAGACTATGATGGATATTTATTCATTCTCAGTACCTATTTACTCTGTTTGATRTCTGTTGCCAGCCTTTCTAAGTGCTACAGTAAAAGTGATGAGAAAGAACAGCTTCCTAATGTGCCCAACTATGAGCCCAATTATTTGCTGCAGCATGGCAAATAACCAGAGCTCTCATGGAAATTTAATAGTTCTTAATTTTGAGTTGCAGCTCTGTGTGATCAACACTACCCTTGGGACACATCCYGTTTTAAAATCGCAGACTTTCTTGTGCCAATAACCTTTTTATAATAGATGTTGCAAGGACACACCAAAGGCCCATCATTTCCATTCTCTATCGTTAAAGAAAAAGCTTTTGAAACCAAATGATGTTTAAGCCTGGTGTAGAAAGCACATTTGCATTGCTAAGTGTTAAGAATTTTTTTTTTTCTGGATATCTCCAGAATGCATAAGGAAGTATCAGGCAATACACATACTCAGAATAATTTACATTGGTCTATATCTATATCATAACCCATTAGTACTATATTCTGCATATTTTCTTATGATGCAGTAAAACATCAAATTGCTATTAAAATATTTATTATGATTCAATAAAATTACCTTTGGAACAAAAATTTACTAAAAATTATTTTCACTGTACTTTTTAAGATAATATAAATGGCAATATTGCTATATATTTTACTTAGAATTTCATTCTGGAACTTGTGCTATCTATTAATATATTTTTATAGCTTTTTTTAATATGACCAAATAATTTGTCATGAGCAGAACATTACAAAGAACAGAAACAGACACAGTTTAAGACAGCAAAGATCCTCATGCATTGAATTTTGCACACAGCAACTGCATGTAAGCTTTCAGTTTAACTAACTTATTGACTTTTTATCATTTGTTTCAAAAACAGTTTTTTAGCTTATTAGTGGTAAAATAYCTAGCAAGTATCTCCCTAAATAATCCGTTTATTATTTATAAATATTTAATTTTGCCCAGTGTAGAGGCCTGAGTGCTGGARATAGAGATTTTCTTCTATCACTTCCTGTGAGAGCAAGGAGCCCCAGAAGGTGTGGGGTGTCACRAGGCAGCATGAAAAAACCAAAGTAGTGTTTAAGAGGGAGGATTTCTCATTTTTTCCAGTTCTTGGTAACATCAGAAGCCCAAGCCTCATGACCCATTGTGGCTGTCACACAGCTGGAGATGCTTTGCAAATTGTTGGTAGAGAAAAGAACCCTTTTATTAAAAAACTAGAAAGGAGAAAAATAGGTTTTGGTTTGGCTTGAAAGTCACAATGATGGATGTTCAACATTAACAAAAAAGCAAATCAAAATGTCTCTATATTGGTTGYGGTTGCATTTTAGGGTATTATTTAAATTAATGTTCAGATGGTGAAGATTTTTTTCTGTGTGYCTGAAAGGAAGGGATTTTCTAAAATTTCTCCTCCAGAACATTCTCCCATTACCAGGAGACTTTACAACTTTGACTGTTGCTGGCTTYTTTCTCCCCCCAAAAATGTCTAAATGATTGCAGTTTAACAAGACAGCTTTTGGAGAGCAGATTAATTTTCACTTTGATGATAAGTGAAACTTCCCCTTCCACCTCATTATCTGCAAATCTTTTGGTGTAGCTGAGGCTGCTGGCTGTGTATCTCAAAAGACCTTTTTCTTGCAAGTGAGGCTGGCTTCTGTCTGCTCCCATGACTGTACAAGCACTGACAYGTTTCCTCTGCTTTGCCTTAGTGGGCATAAATTCAAAACTAGCTACAGTTAAGGAGCAGCTTCTCCATGGGGAAAAYGGGCTCTTTCTCCAGCAGAACTATGCCCATCTCCAATCCCATTCCCTGGCTCTGGTGCCACAGACATCCTGCCCCTGAGTGCAGCAGCCCTTGGAGGAAATCCCCATTAATCAGAGCGAATTAAATCTGTCACTGCTGCAGTAGGGCCACAGCAGATTGTGAAGATATTCTCAGTATCTTTTGGTTTTTTGCACATGCAAAGGTTATGTTACTTCTCCAAATCAAATTTTAAGGCTTAAAATGTTTTCCACAAAAATGACTCCCCTTCTAACACCTGTGCACCTTTATTATCTGAAACAATGRGCATCTGCATGACAAAACACTTTCACTATTAGAAATGTCTGAGTGAATACAGACTACATTTTAAAGACTTCTAAGATGATGCAGTATTGCATAATGAAATCTGAAATTTCTGAGTGARTTAGTAAAATTAGGAGGACTGAAACACATGCATTTTATTGTGTTAAAATTATTTRTCTTTGTGTTCTTGTTTTTATGGACTCTTGTAGAATAACAAGAGCTTCCCTGAAACGTGTCAGATGTGCCAAGCGACCAAAGTAATCACCACTGCTGGCAATAGAGGGCACTAGACTTTCATTTGTAATATGTTTTACTGAGGGAAAAAATAATCAAGTTATGTCTATTGAGACCTTTCACCTTTTCCTCCTCACATTTGGCCTTGCATCTCCTAGATTTCCGTTCAAACTGTCATCCTTTTTTGTTGCAGTTTAGATAAAATACATTAATCTAAATAAAATTTTTCACTCGAAGTTATTATTGTATCTGCATCTTGAGAGAGGAATAGGAACAAGCTAAATATAGCACTACAATATTGGTCTCAGTGGTGCATATGTCAGCTTGTGAATTTGTAAACATTTACAAATTTGCATGATTGTTGCTGGCAGTAGACATCATCATTTCCGTGCTCAGAATTCATTACTATTACATCTAATCATCTTCAGAATCTCCAAAGCAAAACTCTTCATGCAGACAAATAAGACTTAGTGGATTCACATTCTACTTTGGAAGTTCAAAAMTAAAACCAGGAGAAATAACAATTTTTGAGCTATTGTCCACATTTGTCTGAATGTTATGGAAATTTAGTGATGCTCAAGCAAATAATATTGACTATTCTCCCTATCTGAAAAAGATTAATCGCATCTCTCAGGATCAATGAARAGAGTAGAAGAGCAGGGGCAAGCTTGTACATTTAGGTCTGGTGGATCTCTCTCCCCTGATCTTTCTACATCACATAAAGAGATCCAGCACCTCTCCTTGTGTCAGTGCCACATCCTATTAGTCAGTGATGTTGGAAGCAAGGGAGAAACTTCTCACCAGCCCAGCTCCTCACCTGCACCCCTGGGGTAGGATCTCCAGTGGCTCCTGCCCTCCCCTGCTGCTCTGTACCCTCCCTAAACCTCTTCTGCCKGAGACAGTGGGTGCAATTTGTGCCTCTTACGCATATATCCTTTTTTATAGTCTGTCTCTGGTGTCAGGAGGTTTGGCAATTCCTCCCATGAGTTTAAATGCATAAAACATTTTTTAAAAGTATGCCTTAGGGGTAATAAAACTGCCAGGCAACCCAAAACTAAGAAAACTCTTCAAACCACAAAGTATTTAGTTTTGGGCAGACCACATCARTGTTACAGATTGCATTTTTAGGTGTTGATGCATCAGTGTTGGTGATGATGAGATGACCCACCCCAGTCCAGTAAGCAGTTGTATTTTTGTGTATTGCTTTTTAAATTATGCTTTGAGATATCTTTATTGTGTACAAAGACTTTCAGTTCCTTCAAAGGGTCTGCTAATGGATGTGATATTACAACTTGATCAAATGCAACTTCTTTTGATGTTAATTTTTTTAAACCATTGCCTGTATTTTACTTGCCATGAAGAAGTAACATTATGAAAGATGATCTTACTAAGAAGCAATAATCTTATTTTTAAGTGGTTGCAAATAACTGTATTTGTGCAGGACCTTTCATAYTTGCCTTTTACAAAGGAAGTGGCTCTGTCAGATTTTAGGAATGTTTCTGGACCAACACTTCAAGAATATCTATTATTTTTATTGCTGCTTTCCTCCACTGTTTCTCTGACCTTACTTTGGGGAGTTCTGAAGGGAAAAAAAAAACTGTCACCCTGCACATGATAGCTGCAGTTATTTATCAACAGCAGTGGCAAAATTGACATAGACACCCTATTTGGTTTTTGCTTAGAGAATTATTAAAGCAGCTTTATTATTATTAAAGTTATTTTCTTAAAAAATCCTTTTTTTTTTTTTTCACTGCTCTGGTACATCTTTTTTCCCTATGTTTTTGTATCCCAGTCTTATTAAATATTGATGTTCATATCAATGACTTTGCTATACTTCCACTTTTTTCAATGATGTACATGACAGGTGTTATTGCACAGGATAGCCATTTTTCTCTTCTATTTGCTTTTCACAGTGTGTTTGATTGATTTGCCAGTTTAAGCCCATCACATTTAAATCCTGCCAATATTAGTGTGAGAGCATAAATTGCTGACTTCAAAACAGGATGCTTTTTGTGTGCCCAAGTACTTGACGTTAGTTCTATTGAAACTATTATTTTATGAGAAAAGGATGAAACAAGCAATTTCTTCTCTTCAGTCTGGTACAGTTTTAAACATATATAAAAATAAGTTCACATAAAATATACATATATGGTGTGTCTTTATATCCTAAACTATTGGTAACAATAATATCCTTTACTTTAAAATAAAACCCCAACAAGCAAACCCTGACATAACTCCATGAGAATAGTCATAATAAATTGTAATAAGTTGTAATTACACTTGGAATTCTATTGAAAGCTGTAAGTATTGACCAAGACACAGGTAAGCACTGTTCTAAAAACATATTAAATTAGACTGTTTTCTTTTTTTTAATTTATTTTTTTGGAATAGTCTTTGGCTGCAGGATGGAACAATCTATGAGGCTGTGTCTGTGCATGAAAGAAGCGATTAATGTTCTGTATATTTTATCTAATAACTGAGTCCTGAATTWAAAAAAAAATATATTATGGCAATTTTCAAATGTGTTGGTTTTTTTTCCTTTTCTCTGTAGTCAACAATCATGAAAATTGGTATTTTAAGTCAAGAACTGGTTTTCTTTGGGGAAAAAAAATCATCTGAAGGCCCATTTGGCATTTTGTACAGGGAACTCAGGCATGAGACATTTAATGCAATCAGGTGTAAGCAACRCAGTTTATCACCACAGGTAGAAACAGGGTTCCATTACAGGATTGTATTCCATTACTGCATGAAACATTAAAAATCCCTACTTAGAAAGATGAAAGGTTATCTTGCCACCCTCATAGCAATGACTAAAGTACTGAGGAAGTTCAGGCAAAATGCACTGAAAAATCTCAGTCACCTTCTCGCAGAATTTTTAAATGCTATGTTTGCATAAGGTATAAAACTTAAAGGGAGCCATTCTTAAGGCAGCTGGTCAGAGGGCACAGAGGGAGGAAAGGCAAGTCTTGATTCAGCTATGGACAATACACAGGGATTGTAGACAGCAAGGTGTTCTATAATTGTGACAAATGTGCATTCAAAAGTGGTRTCCTCATAGAACAAGTCAAGACAAATTGAATCCAAATGATAATATTTAAGGTCAGAAACAGCAGCTATGCTGAAAAGAAGATGAGGAAGGAACTCAAAAGAAGAAGGGAATGCACCTATCAAGGTGAATCACAATCTCCYTGCATAAGGTTATCAAATATGCTGTTTACCATCTCATCTCATGCATTTGCATAGTTAAGCAGCATCCAAACAGTTCATTCTCGTATTTTTGCTTATGGGAAAGAACCCAGTACCTGTTTCTTTTGAAATTTTTTGATCTTTTAATTTCTAATTAAATAAGCAAGCATTTGAGTTGGTTTRTGCAGTCTGTACTGATTATTCAGTTATTCGCTCAGGATAATTTAGTGTTTGTATTGTCACCAATTTCTGTGAAAGAAATTATAGAATCMCCAAGGCTGAAAAAGCCCAACTTTTGATCTTTTTACCATCACCATGTCAGCTAAACCATAGTACTTAGTGCCACATCCAGTCATTTCCTGRACTCTTCCAGGGATGGTGACTCCACCACCTCCTTGGGCAGCTTGTTACAATGCTTGACAACTCTTTCAGTGAAAAAAGTTTCAGAGAGCAATAAGGTCTTTTCTCCAGGATGAACATGCACAACTCCCCCAGACCCTTCCTCAGCTCTGTTACCCTTCTCTGAGCTTCAGCACCTCAATGTCTTTCTTGTAGTGAGGCCCAGAACTGGACATGGCACTTGAGAAGTGGCCTCACCAGTGTCGAGTACAGAGGGGCCATCACTGCCYTGATCCTGSTGGCCACACTATTTTTGATACAGAAAATGTGAGATATTAGTTTAATGTACTATATTAAGAGATTATACTATATTATATCCTATAGTGTACCATATGTGTATTTACTCCAGTATACCATATTAAAAGAGTAATGTTTAAGTGATGCATCTCCTAGCAGCAGTTAGAACWGAAGAATATGCTCATGAAGTTAGAATTATATAAAAACATGGAAAATAGGAAAAAATGTCTCTTGAAAGTTGCAATTAAAGCAATCAGTGAAGCATTTTTCCCTAGGTCACAAGCACTAAATATATCAGGGATCTTGATGATAGCTGGCTGCTAGATGATCAGGTTGTAAAGGGCGTGTGTTGCAGGGCAATAAAATGCTGCACCTTTAACTACTTTGCAGAGAAGCTGAYGGATTAATTGGATAATAACTAATAAAAGCCATCTGGAGTTACACTATCCTTTATCACATTGAACAATATTCCAGTTTTTGTCATATATCTTACTAGTAATGTCTTAATCATACAAAACATCCATCTTGCCTACTATGATGACTGACTTCATAGTCATGGAAACACCAATCACACTGGCACATTCATGTGCTAACCTGCTACCACAGACCCCCAGTATGTTCAGCCACCAGGGACAGTGAGCAGTCAGGGGTTCAGGGTCTCCCATGAGGCCCAAGAGAATGGGATGAGGGTGCTGGTGTGGGTGGTGTTTGGGGAATTGGTGATCCCAAGGTCTTAGCAAGCCAGACTGGGCTCTCATAGTAGCATTTCACTTTGGAGGCTGTCTCCACCCATGATCTCCTCTTAAAATGATCTGCCACATCTTGTCTTAATTGTGGTGATCTCTGGTCTAGGGATGCCCTGGATCTCTCAATCAAATATTTCCTCTTTCATTTTTTTTTTTGGTCGAGTTGTCATTGGTTTTCACCAGACAGTGTGTTTCTGAAATAAACAGATTTTTGTCCCTTGCCATCAAGCTCTGGTTTGCACAATTGTCTGGGGCAAAGTGGAAGTGGAAAGGGAARGCTGTGCATGCTCCCCACAGGAGCATTCATAGAAATTTAGGCAATGGCTTACTAGCTAAACAATTTCTTTCCCCTGTTTTGCTTGCTTCCCTGCCAGGGAACTTAGGAAGCCCTCTGCATTAATACTTTTCTTCACACAATGTGATTCTGAGCATCTCTCTTGATTTCAGTGGCACTAGAAGTCGCCTCTCATGATAGAAATAATATTGCAGTAAGCAATGGTTCAGAAGAGACTTAGCTATAAACTTTAAGCCATCAATTGCTTTGTACTCTGATTTCAACCTTGTATCCAGGGAAGGATGCTAATATTGATAGTACTTAAAACTACTTTGTCTATTTCTCTTTCTGCCAGAAATGGTTCAAATTACTAGACATGGGGATCCATGTGATATAATGGAGAAAAGTCAATATAGTTTTCAAAGTCATGCCTCATAATTGCATTGCTTCTTCAGAAGAATCTCTATGAATACATAAGTATGACTGAAACACAAAAAAAATTGTGTGTCTGTAAATATTTTTTTTTCTTTCAAAAAGACAAAATTAAAAAAGATCCTATGTTTCACAAAGCTGCTGTAAGAAAAGAAACAAAAGGACAGAAATGAGGTCTTTTTACACAGTAGAGGGAAGCTAGAARTGGGGTTGAATGCAAATTTCTATTGAGCTGATGATTATCGGGTAAAAGGATGTGGCAAAACTACTGATGGTTCAGAATCATTCAGGTCACATAGAAACAACCAAAAGCTTGAAGAGAGATTTCATTATACTGAATGGCAAGGTGRTTGAATGACATTTGATATTCAATATTTGTTTGCATAAAGAAAAAAACACTTTAATAAGTAAAGCTCATATTACTTTTTCCTTTGTGCATATTATATGGCCTGAATGAGATGTCGCCTCACAGAGCTGTTTACAGCGACTCTCAGATATGTCTCTGTGAAGTTTAAAAAAATGTTTTMTTTTCTTTTGGATTTAGATCACGTCAGCAAGAAATCTAAGCTCATCCTGAATWTTCTGAACATTAAGGAACAGAAGCTTTCTTTGGAAATTTCTAACCACAATTTCATGGAAATTAGGGCATTATTTAGAAGCGCTGTGCCATTTTACACTTGTGCTATCCTTATACTCTTTTCTTAAGGAGAACAGGCCACTATCAGAGTTGTATGAACCTAGAAGAGCCCTTGGTTTGCCCAGAATAGCAATTCTTATTTTACTCTCTTATAATAATTTCATGCTAATTATGCATTAGAATATTCAAGATTATTTTTTTCCAGGAAATGACAATCACTTCCCATAGTGAGATATTAATGGCACCACATTTAGCATAACATAAAAATGGCCCTCATAGGCACAGAAATAGTAATCCAAAAGCTGGAGGCTGTGTTGAGACTCCATCTGTGATAGAGGAATGAACGCACCCACCCAGCCCACTTTTGGGCTGTGAGGGAATTCAGTGTGATAGGAGGGAGGAGAGCTCAGAGGACAGACACATTTATCTCTACAAAATGTCCAGCTACCGAGTGGCTGGGCCAGCAACTGGTGTGTGGTGATTTATCTCCTTCAACTGGCCCAGCCCCAAAGCCATTTGCATGCCACCTCTTTTCTGGCCATCTCCYCACTCTTTGATATCCAACCCAAATATGTATGAAACCCATTGTCTCCATCAATAAAATGGAAGATGGATAAACTGTATAAACTTTGACTAAACATGTCCAAATGCTTCATAAAAATCAATCAGTAGAGGAAAAATAAGAAAAAAAGAAAAAGAAAAAAAAAAGAATGGTTGCAGGGAGTAAAGTTAAACCATAAAAGCAGAAATTACTTTCTGCATGAAAATGCACCAAACTGTTCTCCTGTTCTCCTTGAGAATCTGGGATGGTGAAGTTGCCTTTTCAAAATTAATTTTCTCATTTTCACATAAAAATCCTGTGGTGAATATGATTTAAAAAAAAAAAAGGTTAACTACGAGACGCTGTGACTGTTACATTTTGTTTGTAGTTACAGTAGATGCTTTTTATTAACACCTCACAAAATAATGGAAATACACTTGAAAACCTCCACACTTCAGAGCCCTAAGCTATATTGTGACCTTCTATACCACACAAAGCTATTCAGTTAGTTTTTCCCATTAGCCAAAGGGAGGAAAGTGGTGTTAAACAACTTTATTTTTAATATTATGGTTTTTACAGTTGATTGAAGATGCATTCAGTTTGTGGATTGACAATAAACATATATGTAGAAGGTCAAGCAGATTACAGTAAATCTTTAAATCTTATGTTTCCCAGTTTTATAAGACTATGAACAAAATGGCTTAATAGAAAAAATGCATTCTGTTTATGCTATTCCTTTACCTCTAAAGAAAAACATTTAACAGCTCTCTACCCCCTTTCACTTAGCTGCAATTTCCTTTTCAAATTATCTAGGTCACTTAGGCCCACTTATCATTTACCTATTTTTAGCTTTCTAGTTGTCTCCTACTCCTGGRCTCCTGGAGAATTATCCTGTTGGCAATTAAATTTCCTGACACTTTTTTTTTCTTTTCTCTCTGTAGACTGAGCATATTTGAGGTATATGAACATAAAGTAGTGTTGGTCACTGAAAGGGTCATACTTATAGAAATCTGTAATTTTTCTTGAGAAYTTTTTCCTTTAGTAGGGGTTTTAATTTTTTTGTTTGTTTGATTCCTGGAAGAAGAATTTGAGAGCACAGAATGTGATAAGGAGAAGTAAGCCTGTCTTGATGTGAAATACAGGTACACAAGTCTCCCMTGATGAACATTTATACAAACTATGATGAACATGTGTGTACGTATTTTCCTTTCTAACAACATGTCTGCTTCCTACATGAGTTGSAAACAACTCTCTTGTCTCCAAGTGTGGACTTTGATGAATTGATCAGTGGGGCACAATTAAGAAACCTCTGAGCTTGGGTTGRTCGTAGTAAAGATGAAAATCAAAGCTGTGTAGCTTCTTCATGTGCAATCAAGTCTTGAGGCACCATGTGGCTCAACCCAACTGTGCCCAAAGCTGCACTCCTGGAATGTGGCATTGGCTGGCTGTAATTTCATTTTCTAGTTGCACAGACAGAGCCAAACACAACCAGCACTGAGCTTTAGTTATGATTTTGGATATGGCTTTCCTGTCTGTGTGGAGCACATGCATAGCACCCAGCCCTGGGTGTGTGACATTGCCTAGGTAGGCAGAAGTGAGCAAGCTGGTCTTCCTCAGATTTCCATACAGAGGAACAGAGGAGTTAGATGGATGTAATATTTTAGAGGGAATTGGTTATTCTGAAAGTTTATGGTAATTACGGCAGTATAAGGAAATTAAAGTAGGAATCTTCTCTTCTGCTACTAAATGCCAGTGAAGAATGCATTATTATGTAATTATCTAAATGTTTGCATTGCTGATGAATACACTGGTGGCAGAATATGATCTTGTGCATCCAYGAATTTGCCTTTAATTATAAACAGACGGAATGCATGAGCAGTGTAATTTAACATCCTTTCCTCTATAAAAATGTTCCATAAATGTTAATACTTTCATTGGCATCACATGCYTCATCTAAATGAAAAACTCTCATTTGTTGTTGCATCTCTTATCTACAAGTGATAGTGGGACAATTTGGGAAAGCAATTSAAATTTTAATAATAAGCATATATGAAAAATTGTGCCATTTTAAAAGCTATATTATAATCTGAAATCACACTTAAAAAATGTAGGAAGAGAAAGGCTGTATTGCATAGATGGTTTTCTCTGTAACTGATGCATGGGAGACATACCTACCTATCTATCTATCTATAGATATAGATACAAAGAAATATATGTGTGTATGTATATATATATATATATATGGATTATATATAAACCTCTCAAAATAAGTGGAAATCTGTGAAAAGTAGTCTCTATATTTACTAGTTCCTCCCATAATAATGTTAAATAACTTTTCTCCCCTCTGTAGAATCAATAAATTCTGATGATCATGGCGCAGTTCACATTTTGGGAAAAAAAGAGGATGACTTATTATTTTGTGATGCTACAATTTGCTTTTAGGTTGACATATTCTGTTCCAAACACTTTTGAGATGCTTGATGTACTTCAAGGTACAAAGAAGCTCATGAATCTTAAAATATAGTGGGTCATTGTTTCAAGCAGTTGTTTCATATACCTTTTTTATGTGAGCTATGATATGGTAGAGATAAATTTGGAATCTGATACCTGATGAAAAGAAATTCCAACATAGAAATAGTCAGATTTTGTTATCTTATTTTAGGTTAAATATTCATAAATATATTAAATAACTCCACCTACTGAAAGCAGAAAAAGGAAAGCTTTTTAGGAGAAAGARGGAAAAGCGAAGACTATAACCAGATACTGATACATTTTACACTGGTCCTGCAAGTGTACTTGCTTTGTAAGAGGTCTTTGCAGATAATAAAAGGCAAAATAAAGTGTATTACAATATTTATTTGTATTTTTTCCTTTAATTCCATTAACTAGGTCTCTCAGGTTATATTCKCTCTCACATGTGCAAATGCTTTTCATTTATATTGACAGTGACTTTTGCCTATGATGAGCCTATGTGTTGAGACCTGCAGTTCATTTTGAAACTTATTGATGAGGTATTCTGAACTTCYCTATGAAATAACAGTAGTTGCTGAACTTAATTTCTCTTCAGGCTATAAGAAAACAATTTAGATGCTCATCATAAAGATGGGAAAAATTGTATTTGAAAGTGTTCATGAATTGACACAAAAGAGGAAAGCTTAAATGGTCTTGACTGCACAGAAGTACCTTCTAAAACAAMAAAAAAAAAGAGCAATCACAGAGTGAAAATTTCTTGGCATATTCATTAAATGTGAAAACATTTAGGGACATATGTGTGTCCCTAAACCCTGGTTGAAATACTGGGGAAGCTGAGAAGTCTTGGTGATAAATACAATCTAAAAATGTGGTTTAATRTTGTGTCTGACTTTTTGTATCCATTTTGTAAAAGATCTCAAATGGACTTAACCCCTATTTTCCTAGGTCAGAACTTCAGTGGAGACTGAGGCACCACTAATGCCTCCAGACCTTGCAATGACAGGGCAGGAGTGGGGATTGAGACCCCTAGAGAGCCTTAACAGATGTGTTTTGTTCTGCCTTTTTGGTTTTTTTTTTTTTTTTTCTTTTTTGAAGAACAAATGTGAGTTGTGTGTTTTTTTTTTTTGAAGTACTTGGGATTGGAATATGAAATCAGCTGTCTCGTGTTCAGAGGATGTGAGCAAAGTCAGGTCAGGTGTATTTTTCTGCCAGTTACAGCAGTCAATATTTGGGTCCCAACAGCATTGTGATTAGAACAAAACATGACATACATTCAGAATAAAAGAATGAAGTAGTGAGAAATGGTGTGAAGCACTTCAAAAAGAATAAAAAATGGAAGAGCAGTCTAGTCTTGTGCAAAATTAGATGTTACCTAATTATTTGAAGGCTCTGTGTACRTTTTTAGTGACTCCTCTTCCTAGCTGCATCAGATACAATATAAATGCAGGTCTTTGCTTGCAAGGTCCTTTTCACCTTCTCACTGCCCTTTCTGGCCTCGAAATAATAAGAGTGAAAGAGAATGAACCTCTTATAAAGTGATTTTTACTAGCAATTAATAAATTTATGTTCTCTATCTCTTTTGCCTCTTATGCCAGAAAAGCTCCACACACGTTTCTTCAAATCTACTTGTCTGCCATACATTAAATTCTTTCTTAAAAACATTTTCCAGTGTTTGGAAGTTGGTATTTGCTTGTTTTTGTTTTTTTATCTTCTAGCATAATTCTTTTCAGGTATGCATTCCAAAGCTTTGGGATATGTTGTTGCTCATCTTATTTTCACCTTTTGCTCTATTGCATCTTTGTGCACTGTTCYGTCTTTATTAGTACTCAGGTAGTGAGCTCTATAGGTCAGCAAAACCCTGGGGGATTTCTATGTTTATCTAGTGCCTATCCCAGTGGGCTTATGGTTCAAGATTGATTCTTAAGTTCTATGGCRATACAAATTATAATTTTGAATTGGATATGAGTCACTAATATTCATATAACTCATATGAGTTACATGACTTGCAGTAGRTGTTATAAATATTGACCTTAGTATCCTGCTTGAATTTGTCTCAACCAATATTCTTCTCACTAATCTATGAAAATATAGGCTAGGTGAAGCAAGAATAGGCCCATTTGAGTGGCAGAGTTGGGCWAGAAAATATGTACTGAATTAGTATTTTATGATTTTTTCCATTATTTTCATCAGCCTTTTGAACAGCAGAAATAGAGAATACCAATATTAAATGGTACCAAGTTTATGGAGATTGTGGCAACAAGCAATTTGGAATGGAGGATAAGATTTTAAAGGAAATGCATTTTTCCCAGTTTAAGCAATGACCAGAAACAAAATAGATTGAATAGAAACTAATGTAAAATACCACAATTAACTAGGAATAACTGGACACGGAGTGYGGAATGGATCACAATTTTGTTTGCAGCTCGTATCACAAAACAAACACAAGGCAACATTGCCCCATATACACAAGCTGTCATATATACTTGTATTGAGCTCTCTCTAAGAGTAGTCAGTGTAAAGATGTTCTCCTGATCTCTGGCACCTTGGCAGCTCTGTTCTGTGTGAAGAAGGGACAGTGGGGTTGGCACAGTGATTGCAGCTGCTCCTGGGGACTCTTGAGGAATGGCTGTGGGCCTGTGTCCYGTCATAAAGTGGGAGAGGATGGTGGAAAATAATCGTCCTAAACTGTCTTGGAGGGCTGTATCAGCCCCTCCCAATAGGCTGTGGCATTCATTTCTGGTGGGAGGGAAGCTGTGCCAGGACACACAGCATGAGGATATCCAAGGCCAGGATGGGAAGGGGGAGCTGTGTTTTGTGTAAATATCAATGGTATCAGTGTTGATTCTCAACAGGGAGGATTATAGATACTGTTCAGTTACTGTGAATAAAACCAGGCTGCAAATATATGGCTAGGCACTTCCCTCCTATTTTTAAATTTGCGGCAATCRTTTCCTCCTTGTAATGCCCTTCTAGCCTTGAATGTGGCATGAAAAATATTCTGTAARCTGTGTTTGTTCCAACATGCTGTATGCCTTGCTGTGTCTACTCAGTGACAAGATTTCTGTGCTTTCCTGTACATATTTAGTTAAAAGGAGATGGCAAAAGGCCCAAAATAATTTGCCAAACTTTCCTGGGACACGCATGCAGGCATAATATGGAAATAGTGTTTTTTGATGTGGACTGAGAGTGATAGATGAGATGCCATGTTTCAGATAAAACACACATTTGTTAGGTTTTTTTGGGAGGTATATGTAAGATTATTTTCTCTGGAGAGCCAGTTACAGGGCTAGCATTTTTAAAGCAGGTCATGTACTGTGAGCAAAGCCCTGAAATGGCCTTGGCAGCCAGGAGGGACATCCCTGTCCTGGGGGCATCNATGGCCTTGGCAGCCAGGAGGGACATCCCTGTCCTGGGGGCATCAGGAACAGCATGGCCAGCCAGGCAAGGGAGGGGATTGTCCTGCTCTGCTCTGGGGAGAGCATCAAAATGTGAAAAAGACATTCAGTTATTAGAGGGCATTGAAAAGAGGGCAATAAAGACGATGAAGGGCCTTGAGGGGAAGCCGTGTGAGGAGGGACTGAGGTCTGTTGGTCTGTTCAGCCTGAAGGAGACTGAGGGGAGACCTCACTGCAGTCACAGCTTCCTTGTGGGCGGAACAGGAGGGGCAGGCACTGATCTCTGCTCTGTGGGGACAGTGACAGGACCCAAGGGAATGGCCTGAAGCTGTGTCAGGGGAGGTTTAGGTTGGGTATCAGGGAAAGGTTCTTCCCCAGAGGGTATTTGGGCACTGGAACAGGCTCTCCAGGGCAGTGGTCACAGCACCAGCCTGGCAGAGCTCAAGGACTGTTGGGACAATGCTCTGAGGCACATGGTGTGACACCTGGGAATGGTGCTGTGCAGGGCCAGGAGCTTGACTTGGTGATCCTTGAAGGTCYCTTCCAACTCAAGTTTGTTCTCTGTGATTCTGTGGTTCTGTGTGTTCTTGAGCACGGGGCTGGGGTGTACTTTTGTGTTTGGCCAGAGGATGCTTCCCTGGCAGCTTTCCAATGTGGCAGGAGTGCACTGCCTGCTCAGCATGCACTAGGGTGCCCCCAACACAGAATTAGTGGGTGGTTTCCTCTTGRCCTTCTCTCATGAGTTCTTGGTACATGTGAAAAATGAATTGTGTGCATGGTGAATGATGCCTTTTTGGGTTTTTTTTACATCTTCAGAAATCTGTTGTTTTGGGAACCAAATTCTTACACATTTTCTTCAGAGAATTGACCTGAGGAAAGGACATCCTAAATAAATCTTGCTGTTTTGGTTAGCTATTTGAAAGGGAAAGGACAGATATATAGAACAGCAGCATGGAATACTGCTGTGAAAAGTAAATTACTTTGCAAAAACTTAGTAACTTCCTACATCAAAAGAAAAAGTAAWTCAAACCATGATATATCAGTCTGTTTTAACTCTCTATAGCAGCACTCCAGTAGAGAGAATAATTTTTTCAAGTTCTTTTAGCAAATTAGGTACTATGGTTTTTRCAGCAGAGATTGTTTCATTATTCTRCTGCAGAAACCTAAGTGTTTGGTATTTACTTTTTATCTGTTCTGACAGGAATGTGTCAAAAATAGGTATATCTCTGTTCAAAATGCTGATTATCTTTCACGCTGCATTTTTCTTGTCAGTGGTCAGATATGGGCTAGACCTGGGGCTTCCAGTGCTTCAGTCGTACTTACTGTGTATATATTAAGGAATATATTTGTAGTTCCTTTTTAAAGTTCCTGGTTTTCTGTCTATTGATTAATGTTGTCTTCATTCTCATGCTCCTGAATTGCAGTTTTCCAGTAGTTTCTATGCTTCCAGCCACCACCTTGATGTTTGGATTACAGAAAAGTAACAACAAAAAAAACCCACAAAAAATCCCAAAAAATAAAAATAAAAAAAAAACAAACCAAAAAACCCAACCAATCAACCAAACAAAAAACCCCAAACACACGAGAGGCTAGAAAAGAGGCTTTGCATTCTAGAGTGCTTCTAACCCCTTTCCTCCACATTCTTCTGTCACAAGAAGGTGGTGGGTGGAGGGGAATGGAGGTGTAATACTGGTTTCTAACAGACACCAAAGAGATTAGAAAAGTGCCCATGAAGAAACTGTAGAAGTTGTGTAATTACTTGAAGTAAAAAATCAGATTCTTCCCAGATGTAAAGGCTTAACTGTGTTACAGTTTTGACTAAAAATCAATATTGTCACTCATAAACCTGATGACATCTACTTTGTTATGAATGGATGAAATATGTGGATAGAAGTAATGTTACATTTTACAGCTAATGGCTTCCAGTGACAAGTACAACTATTTTGCCTCTATCACAGCCATTTGTCTTGCAGGCTAATCTCTCTCRTTTGTAAACAGTATTTCCCCATGGCACATGCATCCTTCAGTCAGCCAGGTGTTCTCCTGCTGTGTCATCCAACAGGACTCTGAAAGCTCTGACAGACACATCTCCCTTTGTTTTGGTCCCATGGGGATGAGCAGCTGCCCAGTTTGTCACTGACCATTATTTTTGCTAACAGATCTCCTGTTTCAGCATTTTTGCTTCAGATTAGTTTCTTGCATAAGTTCARTTTTACTGCCATGATCTCAGGATGACTTCTGCAAGTGAAAGTGTGTGTGGGGTATGTTTAGGAGAGGTCTTCAGGGGGAGATTTTGCTTGGGATGAGTTGTTTCTCTACAGAAGACAGTGTGCAGAAGCCACACTTTGTTTTGTTCAAGCATCTTCCACTGGGGCTCTGCAAAGCAGAATATACACAGGTTTTAACGCATTAAAAAGTTGTGTATTGCTTAGCACACAAGGTTCATTTGGCCACACAGAAGCACCACTGGAAAGGCCCCAAAGATTCTGGCCTGGCAGACRCATTTAGGTGAGAAAGGGTCCTCCYCAGTGGCTCCCAGAGGTGACTCCTTGAAGTGGCTCAGTTTCTGTCTTCCCCTGAGCATGGGTGACAGTGACAGCTGGACTTGACCAGTTCTGACCATCCCTGGCCACTCCAGCTTGCCTCCAGCAGGTTTTCTCCTATGGGATTTTGTACCTTTCTCTGACAGAGGTTTTTCTTTTAAGTCCTTCAACTACTAAATCCTCTCTGAGCAGAGACTGTCCATCTGTGGTGGGGCTGTGCAGAGGGGGCACAGAATGGRGGCATGAAATGGATTAATTCTCCACTGCTCTTTGGTTTTGTTTTGAGTGATTTCCAGAATCTTCTGTATCATRACAGGATTCTTCTGAAGCACAAGTATGTCCAGAGACATTGCTGAATGTCAGTAAAAAAGGTCTGTGATACTGTTCCTGACCAGTGTGCTTCCTGTTCTCATCCAAAAGTTTCAGAGTCTTAAGGTAGACTTAAAGAACATGCTGTGCATAAAAAAATCTTTTTTCTTGGCTCTTACAATAAAWTTTTTTTTCTGAATATGCTGCATGAAATGCTCAGGTCAGAGCTTGTTCCTGATTCTGATTAAAAAATACTTGTGCAGAAAAACTTTGTCTTGTCCCAGAGAGACCTGAATCCYGTTCTTTCATTTTCTTGTTTTCCTATTTTAATTCAGAACTCCAGGCAGAGATTGAGGAGAGTGAATTTCAACAATGTAAATATCTATTATTTTTGTCTTTTTATTGTCTATAGCTTGCTGCTACTCAGAAAGTTGGTACTTTGGTATTTTAATTTTTAATGATTGTTTGGGGTATTTTTCTGTCTAAACAATGCAAATGTACTGACATGAAAGAATTTTTTTTTAATTTTTAATTGCATGACAATCAAAATCACCATGAAATATATCCTGCCATCTTTTCTCTTGTTGTAGGAGATACTGGAAAGAGAAYCTAGTGTAGTTCTTTGTGATGGAAATGAGTCAGAGTGTGAGAAAAAAAAAAATTGTTTTGTAAAATCAGCATGGTTATGGGTTRTTTTCATACAGCACTGCAACGTATAATTGTAAAGAAAGTACCAGCAAAATCTCCCAATTTGTTGGGGTTTGTCTTATGGTAATGTTATTTCATTCTGCAGAAATTCCAAGGTAAATGAGTAGGCAAATGCTKCTTTATGAGATTGATTCTCACTCTGCCTTTGTAATAGCTGGTTTTAGTGAGTGTTGTTTTCATACTGGCTTAGAACACTTTCTCATTGAGATGTTTGCATTGAAAGTGTTACCTATTCCTTTTTTTCTTTAATCACATGTATCTTTGATATAACATTAAACTGTGACCAACATTTTTTTATTTACACCTAATGTTACTTTAGAATTGTGTAAATCAGTATTTTAAATTGAACAAGGCCCTAGAGCCACTCTGGAGAGCTGTGTCATTAACCTATAATTGTATATTGCATAAAGTACTTTGTTTTCATTACTTTGGAAAAAGAAGTAATGACCTTGCAATTGACTCTTCTATTTAACATTTTCATCTCAGCTTTAACACCATTAGAAATAACTGCTTGCATTGACCAGAGAAGGAGCCAAATGTACTGCAGTCAACCTAAATCAGTTTCAGGCTAACAAAGTTAATATTAATTGGTGATTTACCAAGTCAAGGGCCTCAGTTAAATAAAAGTCAAGAATTTCTAACTGCTTTTGCTTTTTGTCGATTGCCAGCCCTGGGTTTTAAAATACACTGTGCAGAACTTAGATCTCCTCATGGGAAAACCTAACAATTGAGTAGCCMGTAGGTCTGTGCTGCCTGATAGATTAACCTAAACTTTTTAAGGTGAGTAATGAGTACAGAAAGTTCTTGTTATGAGAAGAACCCATTTCATGCAGAAGTTACCTGGGATATATCCTAAAAATRTCTTTTTTTTTTCCTTATTTTTCTGGAGTGCATTTCTCTCCAAACCAAAACTGTCAGTACTAAATAATCATCAGGCCCTACAGTATTTACTCACGTTGGTAGGCAGCTCTAACAGCCAGGGGTGCCTCCCATTCGTCTGTTCCCAGCATCATCAGACACAGGGAAGGCAGAGCAGACTGTCCAAACTGGCTGTCATTTCAAGAAGGCTGGGGCACATAAAAGCAATAAGTAATAATGACTTAGCTGGGGGACTGATCGTTCTGAACCACATGAAAAATGTGCTTTGCTTAAAACCATGAAACTTGGCAGGTAGGCTTAGGATTTCTAAGGCACAGAACAAAAGCAAATATGGTGCTTTCTGATTGCTCACTGTAGAAAACTGAGCTCTTCAGCAGAAGCCTTTGATTCCAATTTTCCACAGGTTCTTAAACATGGTAGGAGTAAAGTTTTAGCAGTGTTATACAGATGGCAAATGTCAGCATTTGTCTGGGCTTTTTTCCCCCTTCTTCTAAAAAGTAAAGCAGGATCTATTTGTCCTGGTCTCATTTTCTAGAAAATAAAATGGCTAAAATGCCTTTTTACATCTTATGGTCTTAGAAAGAAGAAAAAAGATTAAAAAAATTGTGGAGATGAAAGGGCAAAGGGRGAGAGGTATTTTTGGTAGACTTTCAAGATTCAGCTTAAATAACAGTTCTACAGATATATCTTCCAGGAAGAACAGCACYTGAAAAATCTATGGACTTCCTAGTTATTTTTCTATAGTGTATACATGCCTTTAATCAAAATGGTCAGAAGATTGGGTAGAAGTATGTCTCAAAGCTGATTGTTCATGAAAAATAAGATCAGTAGCYACTGTGTCTTACAGTAAAAACCTTTGTAAACACTTGGTGTTTTCTTTCATTAGTGCAGTGAAAGATAACTTTCAGATCTTGACTGGGGAAATCTAAGCCAAGCTGCTTTCCTTCGAGGAGGCTCATGGCACAGTTGCTTCCGCGGGTCTGCTCTAGCTTTTCTCAGTCATCCTGAGAAACTTCTGGTAGGGCATGCTGTCAGCTGGGCTTGGGCAGGCTCAGGAGGGTAAGAACAATTACTGGCTTCTACCTTCTGAATTGGTTTGGAAGAGAAAGTACATGAAAATTTCTTTCTATTCTTTCAGTAATTTGAAATAGGCTTGTGCCTGTGCAGGGAGCTAGAGCAAATTTGGGTCATCAATATTCCAGGTACAAGGAGAGGATACTTCCATTTTGCACATCTTTAGAAACAGCATGTTGCCTTGCTCCCTGTTGTTCATCTTTTTAACTGTTAATTAAATTCACTGACATTGCAGCTGTTTAGATTATTAATAGTATCCCTTATATTTGAAAATAATTAGATTGCTAATATTTTTATGATCTCACTAAATACTTTTCAAAATGGACTAAAATATGTTMTGTTTAAACAGCAAGATGGCATCGTCAAGTCATGAATGTTTACTGTAATTAAAACATGTCCATTATAGTTAAAATTTGGTTTAAATTTTCAAGTAATATAAGGTGTAAAAGATTTCAGACTCAGGGATTTTTGTTGTTGATGTTTCATGTGCTTCCATGATGACCAATTCATAAAACTCCCCAAATGTCATTAGCAGCCCAAAGGCAGGGGCTTTGAAATCAGTGAACATACACAAATACATCACCATGGAATTGAATGGAGGATATATTGAGGAAATGTTGGCCAGCTTGAACATAAGACAATCATACACTTAGGAAGTGTTTAGGAATCTCTGTCTTGATCTGACAGACAATGAAACTGCTCTTTTGAAAAGTCTTTTAAAAATATTTGTAGTGGTGCTTGCAGTTGCATAGTTTCTTTGAAGGGAAGGATTGTTTGTTTAATTTATTGCTTCTGACAAATCTTTTTTCTTTTCTTTTCTTTTCATTTTTTTTATTTGTAAGTAGCCTTCTTCTCCAGAACTGTCATTTCCTAATAAGCTGCTTCTGTGGTGTCTCAGCCTAATATTTAGGTTGTTCCATTTGAATAGCGAAGAAAGCTGGTATTGTCATAAGCATTATGCCTTAAGCAAATGGATGAGATTGACATARCTGCTACGAGTACACAATTTTCTTTCCTGTCTCTTCATGTCTTTCCTMATAACAAATGTAGAAATGCTGTTACTAGTCTGCTAATCTAGCACAGAATGCTTATAAAAGATTTTTAAAATAGCTTAGTAATTTAAAGCATTTATTCAAGCTTGAAAAATGGAATTTTGCAGTTCTGAATAAATTCTAATATTTGAAAAAGGCCACATTTTTGAATCAGCTAATATCAACATGTCTATTTTTGGGAGAAGTAGTGTGTAATTGTCACGTAATTAAAGAGATGAGAGGACTCTTACCTGTTTCACTTCACAAGGCTGACTCTTGTGATTCTCACAATRCTTGAAACAAGGTTGTATCAGTCTGGCCAGCAAGATACCTCTAAAGCAAGACATCAGCAGGATGGTGTGACTACTTTTGAGGAGAATTCTGARTCTTCCTCCAGCAATTACATTGAGGCAAAGAAGTACAGTACTCTCTGTTATAAGGGCATTGTGTTTCTTGTCTCGGAGAGTTTTTCACAGTGCTTTTAGAGGAACTGACCTGAGTGCAAGTTCCAGTGCAGACTCTCAGCTCTAAAGACACAAGAGGAATTGTTTGTACCAACAGCTGAACATCTGTAGATTGTGTGWGGGGAAACAATGAGGCTTTATCATTATTCTATTTTTTTATTGTTTTGCACAGGACCTCACCTCTGCAACTAAATAAGCACTCCTATGATTAAACTAAGAAAAGTAAGGCTGAAGCTAATAGTGGAATAAAACATTCAGCCTGGGAGGCATGTTATTCTAAGCCTGGCATGTTATTCTAAGATGCTCATTTCTTTGACTAACTTTATGTGAATAGCAATTATCTTTGTGTTAGTATTCAAATACAGATGCTTTACTTGCAGTTACTATTGGAAATAGTCCAAAGGAGAAATCATAATGCAGAAAAAAAAAGCTTCATGAGCTGACCATAATGACTATAGATAACTTTATGTAATGAGTTTTCAATATGTAGAACTAACAACATTATATAAATGAGCATCATCTGATGTAAAGACCATAAACTCTGCAGAACAAGCTATAGAGCAACTTCTTAAATAATTTAATGAACCTTATGTAAACAAACTGCAGTGAGCAAGGCCCTAATGGCTCTACAAACACGAGGTTTTGAGTAAAATTCTACAGAACCTGAACCTGGTTTGATGTCTAGATTTAGAGAACTGCCTCATCTTTAATCTGAAACTTTAGGTAACACTGTATTTCAGTTACTTTATATGAATGTTACTGTGTTTCTGTAATATGCTAAGATGTTATATAAAAGTAAATAAATATAAAAAATAAATATAAAAAATAAAGTTAGTCTTTTGACATAAAGGAAAAAAACTCTGTAGTTTACCATATCTGTAGAATTATATGAATTACCTTTGTGATGAGAAGAACCAACTAATATTAAAATAGCATGTCTCTCTTTAGCCTGTTTATATGAAAATATTTTTTGTGTATATACACTGATTCTTAAAGTCCTGAGAAAGACAAAAATCTTGATTCTGGAGAGTCACTGAGAGCCTTCTTTAAATAAATGTACTTTAATATTTTAAACATACAGTTTTAATAGAGAAAGATATCCCTKTAATTTGATATCCCTGTTCCTGTGCATTTTTGTTTTTTCAGATTCTTGTTCACTATAGAGAGTTACAGAATTTGGAGTGCTGAAAATCCAATTTACTGCTCTTTGCTTAGGAAGGTCAAGCACCCATACCACCAAAACACAAATAAGAAACTMATCTTTCTACATCTCCTACATTTCATTGCTATAATACCAGTTTATCACTTCTATTGTTTATAATAAAAAAAAAAATTCTTTTCTTAGATGTAACATTCACACAAACTGTGTCATAGCATTAATTTTTTTTTTTTTAATTTCTGATTTTATAATTGTCTCTTGTATTTTTGGGGGCTGTTTTCATGTGCATGTTTCTAAATTACGTCTGAAAAGCTTAAGAGTTCTGTTAAAGTGGAGAAATTGAGGGCTTGAAAGTTGTGGAATTTAAGAATCACAGCTGCTTATAAAATGTTAATTTTGTCTTCCCTACGCTTATGCACAATGGCACAGTTGTTAATTAGAGAATCACTTATTATTTTTTTCCCCCTTGGAGTCAAACTTCATTCCATGCATGGGGGGAATAATGCTTWCTTAATGATTGCTGCCTTCATCATTTTCATGCTCACTGTTCTGTGTGTAGCCATAGGCTTCATTTACTGCATCCTAATCAAAGCATACTCTGATGACACAATTTTTAATTTGGCATTTTYTATTAGTTTTACCACTTTTTCTTTAAGTTCCCAAATATTATTCGTCATCATCTTTCCAGTCCCCAGTTTTCATTGTGCAGGCAGTATTTCAGGKGAGAAGCTGAAGTACTAAAAAGCAAACACAAAATGTGTTTGCTGATTCTGGGTTCTATGGCTSTCATGCATTGTGCCTGATAGTTCAGAGGATTTTTTATGACACAGCACTTTATCTGTTCCAGACAGAAATCCTCTTTGATTCTAACAGAAGCAATGGGTTTTCAACACTTTTTCAAATTCAGTACCCAGAAGATCAAGAGCACATAGTAGTAATCCTCAGGGGCCTGGTTTAAGTGATATAATGTGCAGGAAGTGAAGGGATAGAAGCCAAACTCTCATGGCAGCACTATCTGTAGAATTATTGTTTCATTTCACATTTGCCACATGATTTCCACTCTCAGCAACAGTTCAGGCAAGGGCACTATGGAAAACAGCTTTGCTGTGTAACCTGAGTTTTGTGTTCAGCTGCATGCCAAGAGATCAATTCTGTTCACTGATTGGGGAAATGGCATGGGGTAAAAAAGGAATTCAGTTTAGGGTTGCATTATGATGCATGACTGCTCTGACAGCTTGCAGCAGTAGATATTCTTCTGTGAGTGCAGACTGGGAAAAAAATAACACAAGGAGGAGAGCTRAAGCCTGACAAGCCTTACTAAAGTCTCCTCATTTGAAAGTGGAAAGAAGAAAGGGGGACTCTGTGTGTGAGGGAAAGCAGACTTGCAGCAGTTAAGCAGAAAAATCACATGAGACTGAAGATACTGGAATGATCTCGGATTGTCTGTACCCATCAGCAGTTCAGTCCCATATTCCAAAGAGTCTCTGGTCTACTGACTCTTTTCTGTTCTTTCTAAAGTAGCRGTCAGTTCTTGCCTCTTGTGCCAAATTTTGTGTTTCACCATGTTCCTCAATCACATCTCATTCCCCTGCTGTCTTTGTCTACTTGCCCAGTTGAAATAGAATGTCCTTCTCAGCTTGGTCTGGGTGCTGGAAGATGGGTGGGAAGCACACTTTCTGCTCACAGCTTTCCACCTAGCTCTAGTCTGCCTCAGAGCTGCCAAGAAAAGCCTTTTTAAGCTTATGGAGTCTTGGACCAATAAGAAATTAGTTTGTGTTRCTGGATGGTAGGATGTTAATGAGGTTTTGAGAAGTTTTGCTGTTTGTCTTGTCTTAAAAATGTGATAAGCCTTTCAAATTTGTAATTTTGAACCTCTATTTTGGATATTTGAACAGTTTCCATAGGTATGTGAAAAACCACATCTGCTGTACAAAGGTGTGCAACTCCCTCCTGCCTAATCTCCCTGCTCCAGATCACTGAAATAGCAGAGCAGTTTGCCAGACACTTTTTAACACATGCCAGATATTTCTCAAGACCATCAAAGCTGTTTGGCAGAATAATTACCCTTTCATTTTGCCCTGCTCAAAGGAAGTCCTATACTGTTAAAAACCCAAACACATAAAACCATAAAACCCCACACGTTCTCCACCTCGGATTTCAAAGATAGGGGGAAAATTATTAGCTGTAGTTAAAGGCAGTTACAATGGGTTAAGATGTAAAATGTCAAAAAAAATCTTTAAAAAATTACCATTTCTCTCTATATAAAGTACTAATGAGGTTTTTATCTAAGATTATGTTAACCATATATCGTGTAATAACACATGGGATACTGAGGCATTACAAGATATGGAAGATTTTCTATTAGTAAAATACATACTTTCCCCCTTGAAAAAAACCAAAAAGAAAAACACAGCACCAATGGGTGCAGTAGTGTTTCTGTGCAGCTTTATAGTAGTTCTTCTTCTTACTGTAACTCATTCTTGAAATTCATTCACCATATGGAGGTGCCTGGGGTTGGTAGAGGCTGAAGGGGAAAAAGAAAAGTGTGTCCTTATGCACCAAATCCAAGGAGTGCAGGAAATACAAGGAGAAGGTTTGTCATTCTGTTCTGTGTTGGTCTCTCTGTCTCTCTCTATACTTTTAATATTGCAGTGAACATAGTACAATGCAAAATATTTTGGGTTTGTGTTTTGGTTTGAGG